>OZ024923.1:35691249-35963207 GCA_964017225.1 Netelia inedita
AAGAATTATTGAACTTATCATTAATCGAACGACGATATTCGATTAGTGAATATTTAATTGAATCCGAGGACGAGTGTCGATTGCTTGATTATTAATTGATCAAATTATCGTATTCGATTATTGAATTTTAATCCCAGTCGACAACCCTCTTCAATTAGTGAATTTCTCGACGATCAAACTACAAATTGTCCATTCATCGATTTTTTTAACCGTCTAACTTTCATTAATAAACCAATCAATTTCAATATCTTCGACAATCGAACCTCTCATCATCATTTTTCATCTCAAAGATTTTCGACGATATATTAAAATTCATAAAATTCATCACGAATTAGAAAAATGAGACATGTGTACGAAAGTCAGAAGTACGAAAAACCAAGAGAAACAAAGTGAGGGGTTGCGATCGAGAGAGGGTGACGTTGTCTCGAACGACGAGGAGAAGGTAGTGCACACGTCGTGCACTCCAAACTCATCTCGGGTCGAGCATCAGGGTGGCTGACGAGAGAGAGCGAGAGAGAAAGAGAGAGAGAGAGAGACAGCAAGCAAGAGGGTGAGAGAGTAGAGATATCAACAGCGCAAAAGACGATACGACACATAGATAGAGGAGAGAGAGAGAGAGAGTGTGCGAGCGTGAGAGGACAAGAGAGGGTCGGGGGGAGGGATACGTCGACGAAGATGTGATGAGGGTACGAGCGGGGTGGAGGACGAGGCACGAAAATAGGCCGGGCACGTCGGGTATTTCTGTTTCATGCCGCCTCGCACGCCCGGAACGCCGATTCTCGCCTCAATCTCTTCCCTCGCCCTCCCTCTCTCGCCCTCTGCTAGCCCCCTCCCCCCTTCTACTCCTCGTCCCTTGTCCCTCCACCCTTCTCTTGCCGCAATTACAGCGATTCTCGCCATTTCCAGCTGGTCGTATGTATGCGTGAACCACCAGCGGAGATTCTAGAGTCGTAGCGGTAGAATGCGGCACGTGCGACTTCCTCGTGTCAAAAAAAAAATACAAAAAAAAAAATTATGAGATGGTAAAAAAAAAAAAGAAAAAAGTGTTTCATCCGGATTCAAATCAAACCGCGTCAGGGTCGAGTCAACGACGTGATTTACTGTTGAAAATTTGACTCGACGTCTTACGATGTAACTCAATTTTTGGCCCACATGGAATTATTTTCACGGTGAGAAAGATTCGTTATAACGAAAAAAAAAAGAAAATAAATAGAATAAAATTTATTTTCGTTCCAACGTCATTCATTCGAGGGGAGAAATAATGTCGTTGCCAAAGCGAGAGAGAGTCGTCGGATAATTCATTCGGCGTCAAAATATTTCGGAAACGTTGGAAAATATTCATAAATGGAAACTAGAATTTGGGCAGAATTTAATTTCTTCTTTTTCTTCTTTTAAATAAAAATGTTGTTTGTAAAAAACAAAAAAAGACGATAAATTCGAGGCGTTAAAGGGTTGAAGTTCTTCTCACCCCTTCTTTTATGTCTACGTGTCCGTGTATTTCCTTTTTTTCACCACCCCCGGTGGTGATATTTTAAATCGCCCTTGTTCGGGAAAAAAAGGGGGAGAACTGAAAATTTATCCTGCCGGAACTTCCCTTCTGCGTTGAGTGTATTCCACCACGCCACCCAGAAATAGCATCGTACTCAATGAGAGAGGCTTTCGAATATCCATGCCTCGACGCACCCCCCTCCTCTCACACTTTAGTCACGAGACAATATATATATATATATATATATAGAGCGAGGAAGAAAGAGAGAGAGAGAGAGAGAGAGGGGGAGAGAAAGAAATGAGAATAAAGTGGGTTGTGTGCTTACGACAGCCGTCTCGATGCATTTGCTCTCCATTCAACGTTTCGTCACTCCCTAAAATCTCACCCCATTTCGACGAAGTAGTCTCTCAAACTCTGTATATATATATAGCTATAAACCTATATATATATATAAGTTCAAAGCGCCGGGAGCCGGGCGACAGTGACACGCGGAGCTCACTCGTCACGTTCCGTCACCCGCGAGAGATCATGTTATTACGCTAATTGACTTTAGTAATTCATCCCCGTAGCCCCATAAATCTCGCTCTAAACCAGGATCATCAAATTTTCAAGCCTTAATCCTTTCAAAAATAAACATATTCTCGAATTTTTTTTTCAAGGGTGGAGGTTTGAATGTTTAATTTTGTTTAATCAAGAAAAAGGGTCGAGAGAAAGGGTTTTCAAGTCCGAGGTAGACGAGTCGAGATTTTGAGATTTGTGAAAATAATTTTCGAGATAAACTTTCGCGAGATTTAGCTCGTTCGAATAAATTCGCGTAATTCGTAATGTATTTTCGTGTTCTCACGGTGAAAAATGGGGATCGTATGCGTAAATTAATTTAGACGTTGCACGCATATCGTTATTTTGTCGTGGTTTAAAAAAATATTTTCTTTTTTTAAATTTATTGTTTTTCTCACTTTTTTTTCCTCTCTGATTTATCATTATTACTTCTTTCTCTTCGCACGAGAGAGAAAAATAGAGAGCGGACAGTGATAGGGTGATTTCAAAACGTCCGAGAAATCTACCCATGCGGCATTTACGACTGCCTCGTAAACGTCCGCCATGAGGAAAATTCATAGACCCTTATATATTATATTTTAGCGTACCGGTACGGATCGTACCCTGAGAAAGCTTCGGGTTACCGACAGAAGCCGTTGCATCAACGACGACACCAACGCGTATTAAAGTACAAAAATTGAAAATACGAAACAAAAATTTGTTGTTTTTTTTCGTTTTTCTTTTTTTTTTTGCTAAATATCTTTCAATTTTATTTCATTTTGTTTTTTTTACGCAACGCCCTCTCTACGCGAGAAATAATAACATACTAAATAAAGTATGAAAAGCTTGCCAGGATATTTAAGCTTCGTAGAGAGGTGTTGCATTGAGAATGAGAGAATGAGAGAATGGGAGAATGAGAGAGAGAGAGAGAGAGAGAGAGAGAGAGAGAGAGAGAGTGAGAGAGAGAGGAGTGGGGCGAGGAGATACCTTCACACCTTTTATCCATTTTACAACTCTCATCAATGTCTCATGCATATTCAAGATATTTATCGATTTTGTTGTACACGAGAAGGCGCGTTTTCCTTTCACACCGGTCGGGACAATTTGGCTCGTGTCACGCCACCTACGTTATTATAAAATTGGCGAATATACAATAATCCAACGCGAGGAGATCGTTAGGGTGCGATTGTGACTTATATATATATATATATATATATATATATATATATATATATATATATATAGAGAGAGAGAGAGAGAGAGAGAGAGAGAGAGAGAGAGAGAGAGAGAGGGGAGGGAGAGAGAGAGAGAGGGAGATATAATTATATAGGCGAAATGCGGGTACGATAAAATGTCGACTTGATTGCCAAAAGAGATGGACCTGTTCTAAGCACGAAGGTATTTTTTCCTTTCCTTTCGTTTACCGGTCGCGTAATTGTTCGTAAAAATAGAAAAAATAAATGGAACGAAAGAAGAGAAAACGTTATCGATTGAAGAGAATTAAAATCGTGGCTCCCGGCGTTGGATCGAATTTAAAATGATCAAGCTCAATTTTTGTTGCTGCTTGGGGGGTCTCGTTTTCTCTCTCTCTCTCTCTCTCTCTCTCTCTCTCTCTTACACACTGACTCTTTCTCCCTCTCTCGAAGGACTTGTTCGCGTGTGCCGAAATTCCGATCGATTCGACCTTCGCTCTGGCAGTTTGTAAAATTGGAAAAAATTTACATTTCCTGGCGATAAAATTCGTTGACTGGGGGTTGGGGGTTAAAGTAAGTTTTGGGGTAAAATGAAATTACGAAAGTTCCTCGTCGTTGAAAATGTTGGTTCGATAATTTCTTCGATAATCTCGATAATCTCGATAATCTCGATAATATCGATAATATCGATATCTCGATATCGCGATAATATCGACAATATCGGTATTATCGATAATATCGATATCATCGATAATCGATCTTTTTTTTCACGTAAATCAACGCTGTTCCAGCGTTAAATAGACGAGAAACAAAATTCATGCCAAAAAAAAACAATAGTTCTCGAACATTCGAAAACAAAAAATTGACAATTTAGATTTTTTTTTCTTTGCTTACAGCAAGCCACATTCTCGCTTCTTCATAAAGAATTATATCGAATTGCCCGTTTTTTTTTCTTTCTTCGTATTCTCGTTGGAATGGTCGATCAAGGATATTGTGCGGTACGTCTTGATTCGATCTAATCGGTCGAATTTATCGGTCTAAAGGAGCCCTGATTGGTGGCAGATTGCGCATGTGTGCGCGTTGCGCGACCTCCCACGGCGAGAAATCGACGGACTTCTCTCGTCTAATTTCCCATTGCTACGACGTCGTCATCGTCGTCGTCGTCGTCGTCGTCGTCGTCGGGGCCAAGTTGCTCGCGACAACGTCGTGAACCGTTTGCTGACCCATGGGGGGGCGTGCTCGAGAGAGAGAGAGAGAAAAGTACAAACAGAACAAAAAAAAAACCCCATGGAGTTCGGCGAGAGAGAATCAGTCAAGGCCAACGATATCCCGTCGACTCATCACCTTCAAACCACAGTACTTACCTTTTTTTTTTTCTTCCTCCCCTTTTACCTTTGTACGTTCGGAATTTTCCTTTTTTTTCCGACAAAACGTCGCACGAGATGACTCCCTCTCTCTTTCGTCACGTGATCGTTGCATACGCCTCATACGTATCTATATATTTCACATATTTTTCATAATATTACATCCTTATATACAACATTTGTAATATTATGAAAAGACGCGAAATATGGAGAGAACGGAGGGGAGAGAAAAGGGCGAAAAGCGTATTAACTCGTCGAGGGGAAAGAAAAGGGCACCCCGGGTGCCAAACTGCCGAGTCGATTCCAGCCGGCCAAATTATCTCGCTCCCGCAAGTCCCGACGGCTGAATCACTACCACCGAGTGCAATCAACAAACTGGTCTTGTAGCACACACACTGAGTTTCATCGTTTCGCAGAACTATCGGAGCGTAATGGATTATTTCTTATTCTATTTATTTATTTTTCTATTTTTTTTCTTTCGCCAATTTGCCACTTCATGACCCACTTCGTAATTATTCGATGCGCGTTGTGTCTCCGCTCGAACATTCGCGAAATTCTCGTCGACGAAAGTATAATTTTTTTATATAAAAAAAATAAAAAATAATACTCAAAAAAATTCGACATAAATATAAAAAATTGATTTTTATAAATTCTTTTTTTTTTGTTTCCGAATTTATTTTTATCCATTTGGTTGTCGATCGAGTTTAATTTCACAAAGTCCCTGAACTTGTCGCGTCTTTTTCTTCTCCTTGGTATTTTCGTCCGTAAAAGGGGCGAGCAGCAGCAATCGCTGGAAATCGGACGAAAATAACGTAAAGAGGAAGACGAATTCGTAAGGTTCGTCCGTAGATCGTCTTTACTCGAGCTCCTCGTTCCTTTTCTCCACCGCGCCCTTACCACCCCGGTACCGACCTGCTCGCTCACTCCTCTCTTTTCTCTCAAACCCTCCCCATCCCCCTCACGTTTCCACCCCCGGTACCACCGCCCCGCGGCACCAAATTGATTTTCCCTCCGTTAAAGGGGATCTTTCCGAGTTGACGCGTTCTCGCCCCGTCTTCTCGTTCGTACACCGGGGCGGCCACCCTCTACGCGCCACCGTAACGGTAAAAGCCCTCGCGATCCTCCTCAATTTTTCATCTCGTCCCCAACCTCCTCCCCCATCCTCGAGCAAAATAATATCAAATTTTTCGTACGTATTTTCATATATACATATTTTTTTTAACCTTTTTCACGGATCGTTGAACTCGAAATCATCCCCCGGATGATACTTTTTTTTTTTTAGCCGTCGGCAAATAAAAAGTGATTTATTGGCATTTGCCGCGGGGGCTGAAAAATCAAGGGGTCGTTATTAAATTCGTCGATGAAAAAAATAATAATAATAATACGACGGGAATATTTATTTTTCGCTTCGTCCTTCGTCTTCTTGGTTTGGGTTTGGCTGGTGTCGAAATTGTGGGAATGAGTTCGACGGTGGATAATGATAAAGATTGATTAAAATCGATTCGATAAGAAATTAAAATTATTTCGAGAGTCTTTTGGGGATTTAGTTGGAATTTTTGCATTTATTCCCTGTCGAATAGAACATTCGGTTATCTCGTATTGTGGTCCGATGAGTAGAAGTGGTATGTGCTGGGTAGGCTAGAGGGTTTCGTCGAGTTGACTGGCGCAATGCGGCCCAAGCCGGACAACATGGCGCGGTCGTAGCGAACTCGAAAGCTCGACTATCTCATCCACTCTTTCTCTCTTTCTCTCTTCGTCTCTCTCTCTCTCTCTCTCTCTCTCTCTCTCTCTCTCTCTCTCTCTCTCTCTCTCTCTCTCTCTCTCTCTCTCTCTCTCTCTCTCTCTCTCTCTCTCTTCCTATTTTCCTATTTTCCTATCTCTCTCTCTCTCTGCTCTCCATTCTCTCGACAACGAGGCGGAGTTAAATCTTTACTCACTGGCTGTAATCTCCGGTAGTACGTACGTGCAATTCCTATCTCTGGTGCATTAAACGATCAGAAATCCTAGTTGCATGAATTCTCCAGAACGGTTCTCTCCTTCTGGCAATATCACTCGCAACGTCGACACCAGAAACGATTGAATCCCAAATCGGACATGTTTCTATCGTGCACGATAATTAGCATACTGTCGAAACCTACAAGTATCGATATCAATAATAGTACAACGTACATTTACCATTCGACAAAATCACTTTTTTGTCAGTTCTCAGGAAAATTCGAATTTTAATCGAACGATAAAGTGATTAATTTCGATAATCTAATTAACTCGATTAACTTAATTTCTTCGATTTTTCAATTAAAATTCCTTTTTTTCGTTAATTTCAGGACATACTTATCATTTTTTACATTAGAACTTTACTTTCGGATCGAATCAAATTTTCATTTCACGTTCAATTAAAAATTTCGCTTTTAATCGACGGATTAAAAAAAAAGATAATTATAAAATTGCTATAAGAAATAAACTTCGACCATTTAATTATCACTCGATTCACGTCAGACCGTATCGTTTCTTTGGTAGAAAAAATTCCTTCTCATTATTTCAGATCAAATAAAGCTTTTAGATCGCGGTATATATGTCTTAGGGCATTAAAATTCGAGATATCGGTTGGTTCGATTGGCTCTCGACATTGAGTTCTCTCTCTTGAAACAGCTGGCCATTTCTTTTCGTTCGTCTTTTTTCCCTCTCTCTCTCTCTCCCTCTCTCTCTCTCTCTTTTTCCGTCTCACCCTATCGCTCGACCGAGAGAGTAGCCTTTAAGTAGGCCTGGATACTTGAAACCCGACACGCCTTCGCCCCGAACCTTGCACCGATTTCCTCCCCCGCGAGCATTAAATAATCGACGAGGTTACCCTTTGAATAATTGATATTCCTGGAGACCCGATTGTACCTCGAAACTCCCTCGTTTCTCCTCGCTTTCTCTTTCTTCCTTTCTTTCTCTATATCTTCCTGTCCCCTGCTGCTGCACGTGATTTATTAATCGATCAGGCACACGCCATAGTCGATTCGTCTCTTCCAGCAGAGTCCTCGACGATCGCTCGAGACGTGGACATCCCCCCCGCTTTTTCTTCTCTCACGTCCCGCCGTCTCGTGTGCGTCAATTATCGGAAACTCGATACATAAAAATTATGGGGTGGCCAAAAAGCAATCCCATCCATGATAAATAAACAACTATTCCAACGACACAAAAAAAACATATAAAAAAAAAGAATGAAATAATATAAAATTAGTTGCTCAACTCGCGCCTCGTTATTTTTACGATAGGCACCTACGTTTTAAAATGAAATTACGAGCCATTATTTCAAATATGATCGAGAACGTGTGATTTCACTTCTGGCAACGTCGATAAATTTTATACGCTCCGCGCAAACTACTTTCCATACGTATTTACGTCGTACCTAAACCCATAAAAACACCTTTTCCCGCTCTTTAAATTTATAGTTTTAGGTCGAATAGTCGTAACGTAATCGTTCTTATTTGTCTCGTTCGGGTACTTTCCAAATACTGTTTTTCCCTTCTCGAACGATTTTTCCCCAAAAACGTTATTTTCTCAATAAAAAAAAATAAAAAATTCAAAAATTCATTCGTTTTTAATAATTTTATAACTTTCTTAAAATTCCTCATGAGAAATAATTATTTATTTTTATTCCATGAGTATTTACGGCCCGAAAACTCTTTTTCGACCCAGCACGAACCATGACCCTAGAGGACTTTCATCATTCATTCGGTAACAGGTGTGAGAGTAATTCTGAATCACCCCTCGATGCCTCTAATGACACGATATGCGTGTTCCCTTTGGTAAATTGTCAGCTCGCATTTCTATCGTCGTCGCACAAAGACGAAAATATTATATGGGCTTTGAGGGTTGGAGGGGGTGAGGGGAGAGATCGTCAGAAAAGCCAATAAAAGTTAGTAACACAGTGTCGGAAATCCCCCGTGCGTGCGTCTGTATGAGAGAGAGAGAGAGAGAGAGAGAGAGAGAGTGAGAGAGGGGGAGAGCGACGATGAGAGAAAGAAGGTACCGGGAATAAGAAATAAGCGACTGCGGGAGCGACCCCCGTGTATTTAGGGGCTAGGAGGAGGGGGTAGGGGGTACATAGTGGATAGGGCGTGAGCCGAGGAAAGGCCCCGAGGGAGTTCTCTCCCTCTCTCCCTCTCTCTCTCTCTCTCGGTCTCTTTCTTTCTTCCTTCTTCTTCATTCATTTTTCTCTCTTTTTATTTTTTTTCTCTCGCCCCTTCCTCTCGCACTGTGTGTGTCTGGCACGCGGCCAGGCACAAAGGCCACAAAAGACTGGCAAATGGAGAGCGAATTGCTCATTATCGAATGGAGCGAGAGGAGATGAGGCCTATAGGGCTGTGTTACTCTGGGGAGAACTCGATCTTCCCTTTCGCTGTCTCTCTCTCTCTTTCTCTCTTTCTCTTAAGCTCTCGTTTACTCTCTTTCTGTGAAGAATCTCGAATCACCGAGCCGAGAGAAACGTTCGCAGCAAGAGCGCACCTACTCCTCCTCCTCCTCCTCCTCCTCCTCCTCCTCGATCCCTGAGCACTATCGTGTCGGACGAGACGCGACGAAAAAGGACGAAGCCTTTGAGCCACCAGGAAAGCACGTGAAGCGCAATGGCCTTGATGCGCCACCCTTACTACTTCATATTTCTCTCTCTCTCTCTCTCTCTCTCTCTCTCTCTCTCTCTCTCTCGTTCTCTATACACATATATATATATATGTATATTTGGGGAGCTTAGCTCTTTCTTTCACCGGTGTACATATTGTCGAGCAAACGGTCCTACGGAACGTCGGTATTTCATCTCGCCAAGGCAGACGAGCAAATAGACCTTCCTCCCCCTCCTCACTCTCCTCCCACAGCATTCCAATTTTCGTCACCCTCGCGTACACGCTTGTCGCGCACACTTCTCTCGTCTTACGTGTTATTTGAAAATCACTCGGGCGTTATATAAAAAAACGTTATTTTCATTCGATATTCGAGAATGTTTTTATTTTTTTATTTTTACAGTTGGAATATCAGTTGTGCAAAGATCAATCAGTTTCGAGATAAATTTTCGTATTTACCGAAATTTGAGTGAGATTTTGTCTTTTTTTTTTTTTTTTTTTTTTTTTTTGAATTTGTAGAATTTTTTTATCATCGTCGTTCCTATATCGGGAGCCAACTTTGTTCCATTTCGATCGGGTACGACTCGCTGGAATGAAATTTGCTCAACATTTTTATTTTTCATTAAGTAAATAGAGACCATCGCCTATCCAACGTGTCGTATATCGTTTATATATATATATATATATATATATATATATATATATATATATATATATATATATATATAAATGTGTCTGTAGTCGTTCAAGTGTCGCGTTGGTTTTAGTATTTTCTCGATGGAAATGGGTGGTACGCGGCGCCACCGGGTCGAGACGATAGATTCCGCGCAACCCCCTTGCCCCTACCTACCCTTACGATCAAACCATTTTACGCTGGAGTAGACGGGGTCGAAGCTCGCATCACGTTCAGCCTACCATACTATGAACAACGTAACTCCATCTCCTTTACTCTCACTCTCTCTCTCTCTCTCTCTCGCACACCCTTCTCTTTGTACAATCTCACCTCAAGGTACACACCGTTTAATTAGTCCACCGACCGTTCACAAAGGCAAATATCAAACACGTATAAAGAGGCTCAGGTATAGAGAGACCGATATAACCAAGCGCGGTATATCATATTTTGCGAAAAGAAAAGTAAAAAAAAAAACAAGGTAAAAATAAATTGCTTCGCGAATCTCTCGAATTATCTACCTTTAAGGGACGTAAAAAGAAAGTAAAAAAACAAAAAACAAAAAGAATTAATTATAATTTCTTTTTAACGAAGCGATGACCTCTCGTCGTTGCTGGGGGGTTGATTTTTTTTCCATAGGAACGAGACGGTAAATCAATAGCGAGCGTCGAGAAATTCAATTGCAATCGGTGTATCGAAGTGCACGCCTCTGTCGATCGGGGGGGGGGGGGGCAAATTACGGAAGGGGGAGGGGCAGGGGTGGAAGGAGAGCGCAACCGTCGATCGCAGTGCACACACGACGACCACGACGCGTCCTGTTTCTGACGTTTCGCGTAATAATAATAATAAAACAAAAAGGCATCCGAACCGCGAAACCGACCAGCCGCGGAGCAATTCCCGTCAAAGCGAGAAACGAGATTTACCGATTGACTTTTTTACTCTTTATTTATCGTTTTTTTTTACGTTCGTGCTCGATACGCGAACTCTGTGAAAAGAACATTTTTCTATTGGATTTAGAGAAGTCAAAGGTTGATAATTCTTTTTGAATTTATTGACAAATATCGAAATATCGAAATATCGGAATATCGAAATATCGAAATATCGAAATATCGAAATATCGAAATAACGAAATATCGAAATATTGAAATATAAAAATATCGAAATATTGATATATCAAAATATCGAAATATCGAAATATCAAAATATCGAAATATCGAAATATCGAAATATTGCCGCTTTTTTGTATTTGTGAAATTATTCGAATTAAAAATAAGAAAGTATAAAAGAAAAACACTGTTTTCGAAACGATTTCGTACGTAGAAAGGAGAGAAAAAGAAGTGACAAATTTCTGCGCGATCGATGTTGGGTTTCCGCTGTCGTCTCGGATAAGACGTAAAATACAAAAGTCCCGTGATTGAGGAAAGGCTTATCCGGCGAGAGAGCGACGAAGAGTCAGACGGATATTCACGTCGGACTTTACGACTGTCTTTTCACTCGTTAGAAGGGTTCTTGTCTCGCTGTGATTTTCAGCCGTAAAGGGTCTAAAACAGACAGAAAAAAGAAAGAAAAAAAATTCAAAAAGTACAAAAAAGAAAAGCGTAATTCGCGATTCTTTAAAAAAAAACGTCTCGGGCCCTTGCCCTTTTTAAATCGTTCGCCCATCTTCAAGTAGATTACGTATGGATTATCGGCGATGGCTCCAAGTGGAAAGGTCTCGTAGAGGCTTCGCGGTTTATACATTTTTCACCAGGGTCGCGAAGGGAGGCATCGAGTTTTCCGTTTGAACTATGGCAAACGATGTACACGACGGGAGTTACGACAACGATGTGCATCTCGTTATGTCGCATCGTTGCACTATCGGTCACGAGTAAAATTCTGACATTCCAATCTTCGTGATGCTTTGCCCTAGTCTTGGACATTAATTAATGAGCGACGTATGACATTGCTTAATGTCAAGAATGAATCAATTTAATCGATCAATTTTTCTTTCTATTAATCATTCAACTTTTATATAAAAAGTCCCAGCGAAAAACAAAAAAATGAAATAAACAAGAAAGAATTGAAACGCGAAATTTTGAAAAATTCTAAATAAACGATAACAATTAGATAATTAAAAAAAAAATTAAAAGAAAATTAAACCTCTCGTAGAAATTGATCGAAGAATGCGGAACATTCTCGTATTTTATCACCTGCTTGTAGATAAGTGCGTGTCTTGCGTTATTCGAATACGCACCGTTGTCGAAACGCTTGAAAATCAGGTGAGAACTCTCGGACTGTCTCACGGGGATCGAATTACTGATTAAAAAAAAAAATTTTTTTAAACGAAAAAAAAAAGATATAAAGAGAGCAAACAAAAATAGCGCAAGATTGTCTTTACGTTTCACACAGGCTTTCAATGACCCGGCGAATTTTTTTTTTAATGGAGCCACCGTCGTCCCCTCGCGACGATATCTCTTACGGAGCAAGGAATATACAACGACATTTATTACATGGGTGGAGTACATTGTACTCCGGCCATTGCACATAAAAACCGGAAGTCCATCGCGTCTCGAACGCTGAGTGTCCTCGCGCACTCTTTCTGCCAGAAATAAAATAATTACACCAATGTTATAAATCTTATTTCTTTTATACGTTTTTTTTCTTCAACAGACGGACAATTTAACAATTCTACGAATAACGTATAATAATTTATATTCGTTGAGAAAAATTGATAAGAACAAAAGTCGAGAAATTTTCAATTATTCTCGAACGTTTTAATCCAACGATATTATATTTCATCTTATTTTTCAAACGACTTGAAAATGCTATAAAAAGATTATAACAATTTGTATTTATTGAGAAAATTGTACGAGTAGAACTTTATTACAAATACTCTTGCGAGTTTTTACATTTTCTACTTACCTTACAATTTTATTCTTAAATTTTTTACATTCTTTGAAGCCTCGAATTCTCTGATTTTTCTATTTCTACGACTCTGTTTACATTTTCATCCAAATTTTTTTACATATTTACATTGCTTATCTCCATCTTCTCATTATCTCATTTCCTCCAACCCCCCTCCCTCCACCTTCCTTCTCCCCCTCCTTAGAAAATCGTACAAAAGAAAAGATTCTAATTAGCAATTTTTTATTCTCAACTCAATTTATTCAACTCTTTTCACCGTGACCTTTTTGCCTTTTTTTATAAAAAAAAAACGTGATCTTACCGTGATAAATATCTATTCGTCGAGAAGCGAGGAAATGCGTCAAAAATGTGCGCGCGCGCGTGGTTGTAATACGAGGAGTACCACCCCTCTCTCGGCCGGCGCTTGGCCGATACGTCGTGGGGGGAGGAGGAATCGGGTTTAGCGCATGGGCCGGACGATGAAACGCGCGTGCTGTGCTAAACATCGCGTATAGAATTTCCGAGTCACTCGATTCCATCATCAGTCGAGAGCCTTACCCCTGTGTCGCCGGTCATCGCGAGACTCGTCTCTCTCTCTCTCTCTCTCTCTCTCTCTCTCTTTTTCTCTCGTACGACGTAACGTGCCGTACTTACCGATGTGACATTTCTCTATTCCGCGGTGACTGGTAATCATCGGTGATAACGAGACACCGTGTGATTAAACGTGAATAAAAGATCGAAAAGCAAGAAAAAAAATTTTCTATTCTTTTTTTTTTTTTTTTGGGGCTATTCGAGGGTCGCAAATTTAATTTGCCGATCCGTTAGTGAAGCGAGCGTGTTATGTGGGCACCGGCCACCCTTCCTATCACCCTGTTGGCTCTCTGGTGCTTATCGGACACCGCGGCCCTCAAAACTCATTTCTATCCGCTTGCACTGACGATCGTCGCTCCCTGCTTCGGGACACTTGGAGTCTCCTCGTTACGATGTGAGTAACGAATTATTGAAAATGTTGACGAGCTAATGTTTATTTTGTCAGCGGGTTATTTATTATCGATTTTTCATTTGTATTTATTTATATCGTTTATTTTCGTACGAGTCGATAGGAATTTGTGTATTTTTGAATTGATTAATAAACAGTAAGAGCGAATCGAATGATTAATTTTATTATCGGCAAAAGATTCGATTTTGTAGTTTTTTTAGTGACGTTCGCGTCAAAAAAATCGTTAATTGTTTTGTAATCTATGAATATTTGTTGTGGGGCTAATTTTCATTTGTTCGCTTATTTAGTAATTCGATATCATTATTATTAATATTATTATCATTATATCAATTTATTTCTCAATTTTGTTCTCGATTGATAAAAAAAAGTATGCTTCGTGCGAATTAATTACGATTGAATTATTGCGTCAGAAATCTTGAATAATTTAAAAATCGATTTTAGGGAGTATTTCAAATCTATTAATTAATTCATTAATTTAATATTATTATCACATGTGCTTAAAATACCTACGCTCGTATTACGATTAAAATCGTTCGAGAATGTCTCGTCGCACTTTGCGCATCGAATAATCGCTCGTCCTCTAGCAAATCCGGGCAAAGGATAAAATTCAGCACCCTCGTCGATTAATTCAATTCCTGACCTTCATTCCCACATCCTAGTACGTCTCCGACAACTTCGGTCCAATTTCCTCCACGGAAAAAAACCAGCCACTCAAGCCCAAACCCTTCAATTTTTTAATTTTAATTTTATTCCTCCCCCATTTTTTTCGAATTTTTTAAATGTTAATTAACTCCTAACGATACGTTGTATATCTAGGCAAGAATATGTTGGTCACGATTGGGCGTAAAAAAGAAAAAAAGGAATGGGCGAGAAGGCACGAGAGAGCGAAGAAGCGCCAGACCGGCCGGTGGTCGTTCGCCGGCCGGCTGACTGGTCGCACGTGTCGTCAACGCTTTACGAGCGCTCTGGCGCGGTGAACGAAGCGTGAACGAGCACGAGACGAACACTCGCGACTATATACATACGCGTTCTTCCTTTACATACCAAGATACATAATCTTCTATATGTATATAATGTGTGTATGTGTGGTTCTTTGTGTGTATGTATAAAGTATCAATGTACATAGAAGAGTTACATAAAGTGGCAAGCTCGGAGAAAGAGACGCTGAGACGATCCGTACGCGGTTCGATAATAGCTGTGCTGGCGGCATCGCGACGCCCGGCAGTCTGCCACCGATCTCTTCCCTCCTTCCCCTTAACCCGAGGACCGACCATATCTCTCCCTCCTACCCCTATTCGCTTCTCTCTCTCTCTTCCTCTCTCTCTTTTCTCTCATCCGTCGCTAAGGCGTTCCTCTCGTTTTCCTCTTACGCGTAATCGCACAACTTCCGTATGGCGAATGAGGTCGATTTACAGGAGGAAGAATGACTAGGGAAGGTAATCTCACCGTTCGCTGTAACGTGATCATTTTAGTTGTGGAGAAAAAAGAAAATTGTTTTTTCTGTTTTGTGATTTTTTTTTTGATTCGCGACGTCTTTTGGATGAGTGTAAGTTTTATTTTTGATGGATTTTTAGGGTGCGTTAGGGTTGTCGGTGGAAAATTGATAGTTCGAGCTTTTAAATGACACTTGGATGAGCAGGGTGTGGTTATTTTTCGATTTTTCACAGTTTTTTAAAACTTTGTAAGTGATTTTTGTTAAATTTTACAAAGATTTTGATGGGGATTTAGCGATATTCGGATCGTCGTCACGGCTATAAAAATTGAGATATCGGGATGAACCCAACGCCTTTTTGTAGATCCGAATGTCAGCTTTTAGAAAGGTCCTATAACAAATTCGTGTACTTTCAACGGAATCGGAGTTACAGCCACTCGCAACATCCCTATTTTCACATTTTCGTGAAATCATCCAAATCGTGAAATATCGGATTTTTATTATTGTTCAAACTTTTAGAATCGTATTCGACAGGAAAATTTCCGTACAACACGAATATACCCCTCTTTTTCCTCGCTTTCAGCAGTTTCCTCGTTAAAACTCGAAAAAACGTGAAAATCATCAGATTTTTCTCTTTTTCACCAATAAATGGCTTCGTTTCGAAAATAACAATACAATATTCATATTCTACGCAAAATTTGCGATCGAAATGTACCGCGACAAAGTAATCCCCCCCCCCCCCAAATTCAATTTTTCCAAAATTCGAAAAAGCCAGCTATTATTTCCAAATTTCTCAAATCTTTCCATAACTCCATCTCTCCACTCTACTACTCAACTATACTTACCCTCATAAATTTCAAAAAATATTCTCCATCCGTTTTTTAGTTAGACGTTATTTTCGAAAAAAGTTTGTCTTCAATTATTTTTTTGCCATTTGGCTATTTCTCGAAAAAAAAAAAAAAAATAGGGCACGTGGTGTATCCATCTATTGTTTTATTCGGCGTTGGTTGGCGAGATCTTTTTATTGTTCGAAGTACGATACGTATATATAACGTGCGTGAATATATCGAGCGAAAATGTCGAGTATGCCGAGTGCATCCTACATTCCCACGCTTCGCAGCATCGAACACCTTCGTGGAAAGGGGTGGCGGGAGGAGGGAGGGGGCGAGCGGGTCTCTAGGTACTTGACACACATAAACGAGTACACGTATCGACGATAGTGGTAAATAATAATCAACGGCTTACGAGAATGGCGAGAAGGAGGGAGAGAACAAGTACGACCTCGTGTACGGTCAATGCCATGGACTTGCAGTTTCAAGGAAATAAAGTCTCCCTCTCTCTCTCTCGCTTTCTCGTTTGCTCTTTCGATGCTTTTCCTTCCCCCTTGCATTTGCCACTTGCCACGTGTATCGCCTGCTTTAAAAAGTTTGTCGGCCGAGTGGCAAAAGTTTTGTTGAAAGCTTGAAAACACGAGTACATAATCACCGCCCCCGTCTGCGACGGTGTATGGACGGTAGTGTAGTATAGGTAGTCTCGAAGCGATCCAGAGACTCCTGAAACGTTGATCGTGTTTCCGATACAAACAAAAATTATACAAAGTACTTACGATATATAAAAATAATGATGAAAATAAAAAAAAACAAAACGTTATTGTTTCGATCGAATCGTTGGATGATAACGTTTTTATTTTGTTTGACTATTTTTTATGATAAATTTGAAACAAAAGATTAATGAAAATTGAACAATATTAATCACTGTAATTATATTTTTGATCAATTCGACGAACGATCGAATTTCATTTTATTTGACAATTCTTTTTATATAAAAATGCATGAAAGTTACAAAAAAAAATTCATTAAAATTCATCAAATATTGATTTAAAAAAACAAAAATCAATCACGAATACTCGTTCTCAATTTGAGCGTTAAAACAGGGTTGGATGATAAAATTAATTTTCACGATAGTTGGAAAATGACTTTGTTATGAAATCCATTCGGGAGGTTAATTGATACCGAATGGTTTTACCTCACGGGGATTTATTTTGGTAACTGAAACGAGGCGGAACATAGAACCGGTCGTGTGGTCTCGAGGGTGTCGTATCGTCGATTATTAATTCGCACTGTGTGTGTGTGTGTGTGTGTGTGTCGACGACGTTTTGGATTCGCTGCCGGTGACAGGGTTAATTTACATGAGAAATTTATGGATGTGTTTCAGTGTCGGGTACGTCGAGCGAGAAGGACGAGGCATCGAGGCCGAGAATGGGTGGAACGGGCACAGGAACGGCGCTAGCCTCGTCACCCCCGAACGTACGAGCGGAGAGAGTTCCTGTTGTAGATACGAGGACAACGAGCACCGGCACCACCGGCTCCGGGGCTGATATTACCGGCAGCATAGATCTTTTAGCTGCCCTACAATTGTACAACACTACGAGAACTGGCGTTACACAAGTTCCGGGTCTCGCCAGACTCAAGCCAGCGTACTATCTTCAAGGTAAAATCGTTTAATCGATCGATCGATCAATATTCTTTTTTCAATCACACGATCGATCAATTTTCCAATTAAATTAAACACGAATAAACGCTCGAAGGTAATTCCTAATTAGGGAAATAAGAATTAGCCCTCTACATTAATTAATTAAAACGATAAATAGCAAATTAATTACATTACAATTTTTCTTCCTCAAAATAATTTTCCGATGAAACACAATTATTCTCATTATTAATTTGCGATGTTTATTTATCATAGAAACGATTATAAAACTATAAATGTTAATAATTCGTTATTTTTTTTTGTACGATTTAAATTTTTATGAAAATTCATGAAATACGAGTATGAAAATTCGTCTTTTTAGTTTAATAGTAGTAAAAGTACTACAAATATAACTATAGTTATAAAAAGCAGTGATATAGTTTGTGTATGAACACCACCCATCGAAACTTTATAGAGCCCCTGAGTCGATGAATTCTCAGAATATATTCTCCTACCTTTATATATATTTTTTTAGTCGTAAGTCTAGCGGTCACGCGTCATGATAGACCGATAAGAGATCTCGGTCCCGTCTGTATATATAGGTGGCTTTTTTTAGTAGGATATTGCATGACCGTCAAAGAAAATTTTGTACAACATACATATATATATGTGCGTATATATAATCATAGAATATACGATATGGCCGCGATAAAAAAGAGTCAAGAATGAGCCACGCGAGACTCGATTCGTGGAATGTCTAGACCGCGCGCGCGCGTATGCCCGCGCGATCGTTGATTCATGAGACTCGGAAGTGTCTACCCCCTTGGACTTGAGAATGGTACGTGACGAACGCACGATTACGTCCGTCAGTTGAATTAATTTATTTTTTTGAATTAGGACCAAAATTCATCCAAGAGAAAGAACTTGATAAATTATTTTATCAAAAATTATTATCAATTATTATTTATTTATTTTATATAACGCAACCACGTTTTCCTCGCTTTTTCGAGCGTGTCGGCGGTCCGTAAAGTAGGTGTTTTACCGACTGTCGAAGTGGATTAGTGGTGGGGGGTACGAGTTGCAGCACTTTTAACTCCTAGGAGTTAAAAGTATACTTTTACGTACTCTGCGCATGCGCTTTTCTCACACGGCCCTTTCATTATTGTACGCCGTTGTGGAGCAGAGCTGCTGCCATCGGTTGCTTGCTCGGAGAACTATTCGCGTATGGCAAATGTTTTCAGGGAGGACGGGGACAAAACGTCACTTTCTTACGAAAAGAATTCCAACATCGTGTAGTAAAGTCGTGAAAATTTATCATCTGAAACGAATATGAGTGATGAAGACAAACACAGCAGTGACGAGTGGCTGCCCTGCACGCCACCAAACCTCAAAGAAGCTGCGGAGAATACCAAGGACGAGCTACTACCGACAAAATCTCATAAAATTTATGAATCCACGTATGACACGTTTGTAAAGTGGAAGCGCGTTCATAAAACGAAATTAACGTCGGAATCGATAGTGATAGCGTACTTTAAAGAACTAAGCGGAAAATATAAATCGTCGACTCTATGGTCAATCTTTTCGATGCTGAAAGCCACCTTGAAGATTAAAGAAAAAATCGATATCAATGATTATCATTCACTCAAGGCTTTCATGAAGAAGACGTCATCGGGATTCATTAGCAAAAAGTCGAACGTGTTTTCATCGGAAAATGTCAAAAAGTTTTTATCTGAAGCTCCGGACCGTGAATATTTAGCAACAAAAGTAAGTTAACAATCTGAAAAAATATTTATAGTACGAATTTACAATTTTTATCATATAACTAAATATGATACGTCTTTTACAGGTTGCTCTAATTTTCGGAATATCTGGAGCTTGTCGCAGCAACGAATTAGTAAACATCAAACTAAAAGACGTAAAGAAAGAAGGAAACTTGCTCGTTGTAAACCTCCCGGACACAAAAACGAAGAAACCTCGTACCTTCGTTATTACAGAAGAATTCGCAAAAGTTGTACAACAATACACAGACCTGCGTCCACAAAATACATCGACCGATCGCTTTTTTGTGAATTTCCAAAAAGGCAAATGTACGTCGCAAGTTATTGGAATTCATAAATTTTCTAACATGCCGAAACAAATTGCCATATATTTAAAATTGGATGACTCGGAGAGGTACACGGGACACGCATTTCGCCGAACCTCTGCAACATTACTCGCAGACAGCGGGGCGAACATCACCACGCTGAAGCGCCACGGTGGATGGCAATCTAGCAACGTTGCGGAAGGTTATATTGAGGAGTCCGTGAAAAATAAACGTAAAATTGGGAACGTCATATCAACGGCGGTCAATTTTGCCTCTGCTGGACCTTCCGAACCGAAACGTCAGAAAGTTGAGACGATTACGTCCGGAAAGGAAAATTCAAACGCGCAAGTGAACGTGGGCAGTGATAAAGATTCATCAACGAAACAAAATTTTATTTTCAACAACTGCACTGTAATTATAAATCAGAAATAAACATTGAAATAAAAAATCTTGACACGTGAATATTTGGTTTTATCATTATTTCAATTACTTTCAAATACTACTTTTGTTTTAGGGGGGGCTTCGCCCCCCCAACCCCCCAGGGGGGGCTTCGCCCCCTCCGCCCCCAGCGGGGCTCCGCCCCTGCACCCCGCCGATTGACTCCCGCCCCCCGGACGCCCTGCCCGTGGGCCCTCACAATATCTGAATGACAAACGTTCCACGTCCAGTCAGTGGGTATTCAACGCTAATAATATTACGAAATATTTTTTTTATTTTACAAAATATTCTCCATTAAGCTCGGAAACGTGGTTTTGTTATATAAAGTATCGTGTGCATCTCGGAGGCAGGGTCTTTTAACGCCTCGCGCGATGTTTTCAGTACTCGTCTTCGCCTCGCGCGCTTCGCGCGCTCGGCTACGACTCGTACTGAAAACATCGCGTACGGCGTTAAAAAACCCACTTTGCCTCCTTGATACACAATGTACTATTTGTTTCGAATATCGAAAGAAAAAAATGTTGGTTCGAAAAATAAAACGAATAGACGATTTTGTTTTTTTCCACGAAAGTTTGTGGTTGGAGGAAGTCTTTGTCGTGCGTTAAAGTAAGAAGAACAAAAAAACATTCATACCTGCGTCAAGTGAGGTGTGAAAGTCCTCGATGTGTCGAGACGCCACGTGCCACTCACACCCCTGTTACTCTCAAAACATATTGCACGCGGTTCTTTATCTTTGTCTCTCTTTCTCTACGTTCTCTCGCTCGCTTGCCTCCCTTCTCGTCTTTCGGCTCTCTCGTTGTCCGTGTCCGATTGCCCGTGTACGCTCGAGTCACAACCCTTTCCCTCCTCTCGCATCGTTGTCGTTGCATAATTGCTCGTGCAACCGGCTAATTACAGTCTCGTTGCCTACACGAGCCCCGGCAGAGGGAGGGATAGAGGGAGAGAGAGAGAAGCTGTGGTGGTGAAACTCTGGGTGATCCGGCTCACATTCTTACCACCCCGACCGGAAGTTACCCTATCCTCCCATTCATTATTTCACGGGGATTAAAGTTAGAGCCGGGGCGACGAGTTTATTAGCAAAAGATCTCGTATTACGAGGGTCGCTAGACGGGACATAGAGAGAAGATGTCGAAACGATCAGTCAGGCGAGGAAATGAACACGGCGACATCCATGAGGATATACGAAACAGCGTTTTTTTTTCTTTTTTTTTGTTGTTATAGGAACGAAGCCAACTCATGGCGAAAAGAGGCCAAGTCATGGTGAACACAACCGGTTACTCTCGTTTTCCGCGTTTTATTTCCTCTCTCGTCTTTTCTAGAGCGAAGGGGTGAAGGAAGAACGCAACCCTAATGGGGTGTGTTGTGATGATCGCACCACTTGAATGCACCTGTTCGACTCGAATGAAATTCCGAATCGTCCATCATTTATTTATTTGTTATTATTTTTCATTCGTTATTATTAACGATCATATTTTCAAGGTTTTACTATCCATCCCCCATTTTTGTTAGTTGTTTTCCAACCTTCACCTCGATCAATTAACCGAACTTTCCGGAAGTGTCTGCAGAAGACGTTTTGCCTTGTATCGCATTTATCTAGAATCATGATGGCATGTTATCTAGGTTGTCAGGTACAGTCGTCCCTTCTAAGGTCTGATTGTTGCTAAATCGAATTTCATCAGGCTCCGGAAGAATGACCTCCCTCGATTAGCGATTCGATGCGAGCAGCGAATTTACGGCCGAGCGGTCACCGCACCAAGTACTGGCAGCGTGAAATGCTGCTTAACATCAGTGATCGTCAGAGTCACGCGTTGACTGCGTACCCATCGATGTTGATTGATTTCTTTAATTATTATCGTTATTATTATTATTATTATTATTATTGCATAAACTATATGCACATTTATATATGCATTAATAATGCTGAAATATTTTTAGACGATTTTTTTTATAGTTTAGAGATGGTGAAAGTCACGTAAAATAGGTCGTACATCGTTTAATAGACAAAAGGGAATAATTTCGATCGCGCGTTGAATGGAAAATGCCACCCATTGAGGCTGTGAATTATGTCTGTTACAGGCGAGGAGAGAGATCTTCGATTGAACGAGGCAAGCTTCGAGCGTGCAGCCGCGTTACTCCGGCGGGTTCCGGAATTCACGGTTGCCGCTGCATTGCGCCAGGAGGAAGCAAATTCCGGAACAATCGTAGCCTTCTCTCATGGCAATAATAGGTACGAGAAATTCTCCAGTTTGCGCGAATACTGGCGAAGGATGATTTATTGGATAATCGTCGTGCGAGGATAATACTCGAGAATTCTATTTTAATATCGTCATTTGAATTAATTTAGTGGGATAATCCGATATTCGTATAATGAAAAAATATACGTACGTATCGATTGATATATTTCTTTTGTATTAATGGAAACAGGTACTTGGAGCTACAGAGTAGCGGTCGGAAGGATGAACTCCGATTACATTACGTATCACGACGCGACGGTACCGTACACGTCGAGGCATTTCCCTTTCGCCTTGCTGACGGCGCGTGGCACAGACTCGCTCTCAGTATAAGCGGCTCGCAGGTCGAGCTTCTCGTCGACTGTCATCCACTTTACAGGCGACTTCTAAGGCCAGGACCACCCGACACTAATTTCACTCTGCCACAGTTACAGCTCTGGGTTGGCCAAAGAAACGCCAAGCATTTTCTTTTCAAGGTACACGAAATCATTCCCCACGGATAAATTAATTTGTTCTCATTAGTATCGTTTCTTTTTGCGAGAAATATTAGCTCGAAGACGATTTTAAAAAATATATATTTTTATCAAATCATCGATATTAGAATAATTAGTTTTATGATTACATTCCATTTAAGTGATCCAGGCGAAAAGTTAATTGTTTTTCGTTTCTTTTTGGATCACAGGGTGCTTTGCAGGACGTCAAGCTGATACCAGGTGCCCACGGTTACCTGTCGCAGTGTCCACAGCTAGATTCGTCTTGTCCAACGTGCGGACAATTTTCCATACTTCAAAATACCGTCGAGCAGCTCATGCACAATTTGAACGAGCTTACTCGGAGGGTGAGTCGTAAGATCTACAGAATCTTGAGACTGTTACAGTCGCGGTTTTAAATTTCATCATCGAGATTTGGTCATGAATCATCGAACGAAAATGTGTTGGAAAGGAAGAAGGGGGGGGGGGGGTGGTCGAAGAAAGAAATTAATTTTCATCCAAGTCCTTCCTTTCAGCTAGCTGCTGCAGAGGGTAGAATAAGCAAGGTCGAAGAATGCGAGTGCCAAAAATCGTGCAGAGCCAACGGTACGGTCCACGAGGACGGTGCTACGTGGGAAAAGGGATGCGAGCAGTGCTCGTGCGTACACGGGGATATCGAGTGCAGGCCAACCCCATGCGCCCCTGTTACTTGCAAATATCCAATAATACCACCAGGACAATGTTGTCCAATCTGCCTCAGTGAGTTCTTTCCTACGATTAAAAATAAATCTCTCATTTATCGTAAAATAATTCTTTACTCTCGATTTCATTTTCACAGAACAATGTTACTTGCGCGGCGTTATTTACGACCACGGTGAAAAAGTATCGCCGAAACAGTGCGTCGAGTGCGACTGTTTCGACGGTGTTTTCACGTGTCAGAGGTTCGACACGGAAACGGCGTGTCCGCCGCTACCGTGTCCGGCGAGCGAGCAAATAAGCGTCGCCGAGGAGTGTTGCAAATTTTGTCCAGGTAAATCATCGCGTTAATTCTTTTTTTCTCGCGACAAAACTTACGAATATCTAACGCCTGGCATGTCAATCGATCTCGATCGATCTCTTTTAATAACAATCGTTGATCGTTTATAATCGTAAAACATTAAAAGCCCGGCATGTCGTTCGATCTCGATCGATCTCTTTCAATAACTACCGTTAATCAACAATACTTGTATATTATATAAGCAACGAATAATGTCTCGATCGAACTAACCATTTCTTGTATGTATGTCTATTCTTTTCGCCGTTGGTTCTGTTGCACGTTCTAACAAGGTGTGGATTACTGCGCCAAGGTCCACAAATGTCACGTGAACGCCTCTTGCGTGAATCTCAAGACGACATACGCCTGCCACTGTAAACTCGGTTTCCAGGGGGACGGTCACAAGTGTCACGGTATAATCTAACAACTAATAAAAAAAACAAAATTTACTCGCTCGTTAGTTCAAAGGCCTCCTCGATATAAACTCGACGAACAGCTTCGTTCCTCGTCTTTCGAAACGTCGTGTCTCTATTAACAAACGTTCTAATATTTATTTCCCCCCCCCCCCGATATCGTTCCAATAGCAACTAGAGCTGGTTTTATGTGTATTACGATGTTTTAATATAACTCGACGCGCTTCAGACGTTGACGAGTGCAAACAACAGGGTGGCTCCGAGGGTCATCACTGCAACGCAAACACGCGTTGCGTAAACGTTGTCGGTTCTTACACCTGCGAGTGTCTTCCTGGCTATCACAGAGTCGATAAATTCAACTGTGCCGAATTGGACGAGTGCGCCACTGGTCGTCATTCGTGTGCCGAGCACGCGACTTGTATAAACACGGCAGGTAGTTACTACTGCGTTTGCAACGATGGTTACGCGGGCGATGGTTATACCTGTAAACGTGAGTACCTTTCGAAATTTTCATTTTTCATTTTTCTCTTTCAATTCGCGTAAATATCTTCTCGAAATGTGAAAATTGTCGGATTTGTCAATTAAATTGTTCTCATTGGTTATATAGCGGTGTGCGAGCAGAGCTGTCAGAACGGGGGTGAATGTATGGCACCTGGCAGATGCTCGTGCCGGCGAGGCTACATCGGTAACAGCTGCGAACTCGATCTGGACGAGTGCGCATCCGATCTTCATCGTTGTCATCGTTCCTCGACGTGCTTCAATATGCCAGGCTGGTACTATTGCCGTTGCAAGCCCGGCTACCGTAGCGCTTTACACGAGAGTAACCAGGGTACTCAGTGTCTCGACATCGACGAGTGCAACGATCAAACGATCGAGAGAAGACACACCTGCCATCCGAGCGCCAGGTGCGTCAACACCGAGGGGGGTTACGAGTGTTCGTGTAAACCAGACGAGCAACGGCATAGCGCCCCTAGTGCCGGCATTCGTGACTCGTCATCCTCCACTTCGTTGTCGCAAGACGGCGAGTGCAGACTCAGTGAGTATAGCGAGATAAAAGCTTTACGATACTTCTTATTTTCTCTATATATCCTCCATTCCCCATGACTCTTGACCGTGACGCATACGGGGGTGGGTTTCGTGTCTTCGAACTGTGACGCATTCGTGTATCACGCTCTGTTTATTCAAGGTTGCTGGTACGAGGGTCGAGAGGTTGCCAATGGCGAGACTCTCGCGCCAATTGGCAATCCATGCAGACGCTGCACTTGCAAGGACGGTGTGATAACGTGTCGCGAGCCGATATGCGATTGCAGCGCACCGGCGAGTCGAAGAGACAAATGTTGTCCTCAATGCGATCCTGCTGCCTCCTGTAGACACCAGGAACTCCATCATCTCGTATTCAGAAGCGGAGAGAGATGGATATATCAGTGTCAAACTTGCGAGTGTCTGGTAATTATAAATAAGTTTCTTTGAAACGATATTATCGATAATCCTTGATTCGAGAACGTATACGATATTTAATTTCCTTTCGCTTTTCTAGTACGGCGAGATCGACTGTTGGCAGATGGAATGTCCGCCGATAACATGTTCGAATCCCGTAACCGAGGACGGTGATTGTTGTCCTCGTTGCGAGGACGATCCTTGCGCACGCGAGCTTCCAGGTGTATCTTCGGCGAACAACGCCAGTGCGTTGCTTCTCGTTTTGCCATTGGGTCAATCACAGCCACAACCTTGCAGTTATGCGGGATTGCTTCACGAGAGCGGCACCTCTTGGCAGGATTTGCACGACAAGTGCACTACGTGCGAGTGCAAGGTAAGGCGGGGGTTCGTCGTTGTGATCGGTGAGAGTTCGATACCGATGGGGCAAAAATAAAGAAGCTGGGTGAGCTCTCACGAGGACGGAACTTGTCGAGGGTGTCGATTCCACTACGCACCAGCGCCACGATGACAAAGTCGAGACTCGCACACACACACATACACACATACATATACAACGATATATCTATATTTCAGATACACAGCGAGAATGAGTAACAACAATGAATGAATCTCCCTCTTGCGACGGCTTGTAAATGTGACGAGTTTAACAATTCCATTTTCAACGCGAGAGCAATCATTGTCGTATTATAATTTCATCGACGTTCTCATTAGTTTTATCGATGGAAGCCAGTTTTATGGCGATTCTATCGTAAAAAGCCCGTGCTCACATATTTCTTTTTTTTTTAACAGTTCTTTTTTCCATTCGCCTAATCGATGTGTACTCGAGGAGTTTTTGTACTTGCTATGCGCTCAAGTCTATTATTCTTTTCGTGTACTCGTTTCTTTTTTTAATTCGTCCCGAATGATCCTAGTGTGTACATTATGATTATCATTATTATCGTTATTATTAATTGTTACGTAGTAGGGGCTGCGAATATTTTGAAATTTATCATGATGGTTATTACTTGGAGGCCTATAATACATCCAGGGTCGTACCCAAACCCGCAGGATCGCTTATGTCATTATCGATTCTATATAAATGTCCCCTTTTATTATTATCATTATAAGTATATCTTTACATACCCCGTTCTTATCTGTACTTTTAATCCTGTCTCGATTTCATTTGACCTCCAATTATTCGTTTTTAATTTCAACTACATACTCTCGTAATTTGATTAGTCTTTAAACATCAGTGCCTGGATTCGTAGAATACGCGCCATCGCGCGCGTACATTAGCGATCTCGCGTTGAGCAGTTGCGATACCTCTAATTTAAAACCTGAAAATCGTCGAGACTATTTTATTTTTTATTTTATTTTTTCGTTAAGTTTTATTTTTTCGTTGACATTACTTCCGATAACGCTGACTCGCTTCTTCGAGGCTTTTACATATTTTTATTAATTGGCACAATGAGCGTAATTAACGTATTATTGAAGACAAACAATTATTTATATTAAACGAGAAATACGATACGATGGGGTATTTGCAATTTTTGAGATTCCGATCGCGCGCACTTTGGGTCGGGCCTGCATGGATCGCTTACAAGTTAATAAACTAATGATGTTCGTTGACGCAGACCTGAACTGACACGCTGAGAAAAAAATACTGTCTTATTCACTGTCAAATTAACGAGTCGAGGAAAAGAAAATAATAATAATAATAATAATAATAATTTTAAAAAAAGAGTACAATGATTCGTTTCTTAGACTTGGGCGAGAGTGTAATGAGGACAGTTATTTCAATGAAATAGCGAATAATACGGAGGGAAAATTGTGAGTTTGCGAAGAGGTAACGAGTGTCAGGATAATCATGATTGTGCATACGCCTATAAATAACATAATTAATAGCTATTCGCTCTTGACAAACAAAAAAATAAAATAAAATATAAAAAGATAAAACAAACCGACTAACCAGCCTAACAATGGGTATCCTTGCAGGTGCCGTACTGCGCCCAATTGGTGAGCAATAGCGCGTGTTGTGTGCATCGGTAATCACATCACTTCTACCTCACCTATATCTCTCTTAAAACTGCTGCTGCCTCTATAATTTATAATCTGCTAATTCAATTTTTTTTTACTTTTTTAAAATTATTATTTTCATTTTACAAGTTCGAGTGCTTTTTTGTTGCATGAATGCTCGTTTATTTGCCTGGCTGCATGATTTAAAAGCTCGAATATTGATCGCAGACACATTCACCCAGCACTCTGGTTGTTTTATTTTTTTTCTTAATTTTAATTTCTTAAACGCGCTTCGTTAAGGCATTCGATACAATTAGATTTTTTGTTTTTAATAAAACATTTTATGTTCGCACGTAGACGCCGTTTTGGTCACAGACTGTCGTGAGCACTCTTTACTCAAACAGAAAAAAGAAAAAAAGATCAATACTTCTTGTTTCGCGTATTCTCGTCGAAAGACGCATCAAATCTCTTGTTTCACACGAAAACCTCGCACTCTTTTGATTCTCGATAGAAAACAAAATAATAATAACGCATCGCAATCAGAGAAGACACGAGAAAGCAGTGAGCTGATCGCTTACATAAATATTCAACGATATTTTAATTTTTTACTCGCCGTCTATATTGCAATTGAAATTTGCAAAAAAACAAATAGAAAGAATTTTTCGCTCGCACTCACTCTGTCTCTTACTCTCTTTCTTTTTCTCAATGAACAGCTTTTGAATTAATCGTCACAGCCACTGCATAGGAGATAGCTCTTTTTATTCCGACAAAACTCGAAGCGTTACGAATTTACTTTTAACGCGCTCTTTCGTGTCTTATTCGTTTCTGAATTCTGATTTCTTGTTTGTTTTTTCTTTCTTTCAACTCGACGTAACATCGAGGCTCCTGATTTGCACCAAACGTTTTGTTTTGCAGCATATGTACGCGGCGAATGCATACCGGTCGTTCCGTTTATAATGGAGCCGAGGCAACGAAACTGGCGGTGTTCGAATTAAACAAATCAATGACAAACAAACAAGCAAAACAAAAAATGAAAAAGACAAAATCGACCGTTGAGTACGAAAATTGTTCGATACGTTGGAAGTTAAAAAATAATCATTTGGAAAATGAGGGATGAATATCAGCTCGCCCGCCAGTCCTGTTGCAATGTACGCGTAGTGTCTAGTCATTAGTATAGAGGATCGCGACTAGGTAAACGTCGTAATATTTACCTAATTCATTGTTCACCAGTGTACAGGAAAAAAAAGCAAATTACTCGTAATTATCAACAGCAAAAAAAAAAAAAAATAAAAGGCAGACAAGAAAGTGCGCCAAAACGTTAAAGTCACACATTCGAAATTCTTTTTACCATTGTCTCACTTCCATAGCTGATCAAACTTGAACAATGAATTTCGAATAATTATGTAGGTACTTAGATGTACAAAAAGAAAAGAAACAAAACGTATACGTATTCACTTCCTCTCTGTCTCTCTGTTTTTCTCTGTTTATGTTTTATTTATCGCTGGGTACGGCCAATTTTCACTTTTCCACGAGTTTAAGAAAGATTACAGTTTCTAAATGTCACTGTTGCGTTTAAAACAAATCAATGTATATATATTTTTTATTTTCATTATAAATAATTTTTCATATTTTGTCTTCTCGATGGATAAATTGAGTTTCGAAGAATGGGGAAAATTGGCCCGGGTTGAGGGTTTCTGAATAAGTGTAGTGCGATACATATACACACACACACACATACAGAAATAAACTGGAAATCTTGTGTGTATGTGTATATAGTATGGGCTTTCGTGGGAAAAAAAAGAAAACGGAAAAAAAATCTATGACAATTAAGAGAAGCTTGGGAGCGATAACTAAAGTCCTCTCTGATTACTCGCAGGACGGTCAATTATGCTGCAGCTATGATTACCGGTGTGCTGGTGATTTGGAGGACAAGCAGCAGTCACGCGTCGCTTCTGGCGAGTCTCTTACTTCCGCTGTACCAAGTGGTCCGGATGTTGTGCGTCAGAATCTCGATTCATCGAAAGCAACGTTATCAACGAGCATGCCGGAACACGACGAAAAAAGTTCGTCAAACGGTAATGCAACTCTCGGCAAGAAAATCAACGAACAGATCAGAACACGCCGAGCAAGAATTCGCACAACGACGAATAGTCTTAGCGTCGGAAATTCCGACAGTCCAACCGACACCGACGACGATCGTAGCGATACGAGCGAGGATACCGGAAGAACATCGAGATTGTCCGAATCGTCACCTATGTTACGAACATCCGGCGACCAAGTGGGAAGTACCTACACCGGTGAAAATAACGATCGAGGCTCTCGTCGAACGACCCTCGAGACACCATCATCGTCGGATAACGAACGAGCCGCGTTATCGTTATCGGCAACGACACCTTCATCGACTTCGACGTCGACGACGACGGCGACGACGACGACGACGACGACGACGACGACGACGCCGAAGACGTCCGCGTCGTTAGGCGGCGCTGCTGCAGTAGCCGCGGCAGCCGCGGCACCCATTAGCTTCAAGGCGTTAAACAATATACAGACTGCCAGGTACTCGACGAGTAACCCGAACGAGAGAAAGACAAGCTTTGCTTCGGACAGAAGACGAATACCCGAGCGCGGTCCACGTTTAATCAACGGCAATCCAACCGGTCACGACGCGACCTGAGATCATTAATTTGTCAGATTCTCATCAAGATTGCGATTGTGATTCGTTGCAAGCTTCTTATTAGGTATGTAACGTCAGCGGGGGAGGGGTGGTGGGTTAGGTGGAGGGTAGGTTGAGAAGAAATATAAAACAAAATGTCTAAACCAGATATGAGACAGAGGGAGAGAGAGAGAGAGAGAGAGAGAGAGAGTCGAGTTAGAGGAAGGAAGAACTGAGGGAAAACGATAAAAAGATCTCCGCTGAGAGGAGGGCAAGAGAAGAAGGTTGATAACGGCGAGGGCCAGGGTACAACCTCGTGGATATTGGACCACGGGGGTTGGCTTGTACGAGATGCGAAGGTTCGCAAGATCATTAACGCCACGGGGGATACGCCCGCCGCTGACGCTTTTACATACCCCCCTCGGGTCTTTCGTCGCTCTCACACTCGCCTTTTGCGCGCTTATAACGCGACTCTCGCTACGTGTACCGAGCCTATAACGCGACGCGCCGTTACGACCCCATACCCATACATTTCGCTCTGCGTGAACGAATTGTCGAACATACGAGATTATTCAACAAACGAGACCGAGATGAAAATAAAAGTTTATACGACGACACGTAAACTCTAACACGCACACGGAACACAGACATACATACACAGAGACACGTGCAGGACAGTCATACAGACAGGCGAGAGACAAGCGTACGTACGAACGGAGGAAACGGATTACATACTTCTACGATATTGAAAGCGCGAGTACCATTTGAAAGAAAATAAAAGCGAGGAGAATAAGAAAAATATATATTAACAAAAGGAAGAATGGAACGAGAAAAGAAACAAACAAAAAAAAGCAAAAAAAAATATTATATTCGAATTTATCATCACGCGGTGACTGTATTAGCACACTCGTAATCGAAGCGAATTCTCGAACGAACTTTAAGATATATATATATATATATATGTATATGAATAGCGATTCGTATATTTAAAAAATGCAGAACACGTAAAGGTTTACAAGAAAGAAAGCTCTTCGCAAACGGCTCACGGGGATGGTCGATTATAAATCGTGCGAGAGACAATTCGAGAGAAAGATCATTTTTTGTGGGAACGTCGTAAAGGTTCTCCCTTCCCCCAGCCCCTTCTCACCCCTCCACGCAGCCCCCTATTCCTTCGTGTCCTCTCCCCACACGGTAATGCCAAGTCGTAGAGGTAAAACGAAACAAAACAAAAAGAAAAAGAGATTCGGGAGTTGTGCAACCAATCTCCATATCAGAGCGAGGAAGAGGCTCTTCGTTTATGTTGCTTTAGGTATTTTTCTTTTCAGTTGTTTCTTTTTTTACCTTTTTTCTTCTTCTAATTGTCTTTTTTTTCTCATCTTTCCGTCTATAACTATATCTTGCCGAAAAACCTCTTCGTCCTCTTTTATTAACCTGCTTGGTCGTCAGAATGAGGAGAAGTGCCTTGCAAAAGGACGATCAATAACGCCAAACAAGATTTTTCGTACTTGCGTAGTACATAATCTACTATAATGCGGAGCGACGTGGCATAAACGCATACAGATATAAATATATACGTATATATATATATGTGTGTGTGTATATGTGTTATTATGCGCATATTACGGATTAGAGAATGAAGGATGTTGTTCAACGAGAATCCGGATTCTCTCTCGTTATAACGCTCGATGCCTATTAGAGACAACCTCGGTGTAAGAAGAAAAAAAACGTATTTAACGTCCTGTCGGCTCCATCGACTCGTACCTCGAAATCTCGCTCAATCCAGCAGCGCGGCTTATATGACTACATTCCTCCTTAACTAACAATAAGTAGGCACTAATGACAAACATAAACAAAGAAAGAAGAATGAAACGAAAATAAAGGAAACTACGAAATACACGTATACATGAATAAATAGAATTAGAAGAAAAAAAATACAGAAAAATCGATACATGGATACGGTTAATACACATACACAAACAATATATCACACACACATAAAGAAAAGAAGAGAATAAAATATACGAAGCTGCTGTTATAAATACTTCTTATGCGAGTGTGAGCGTAATAAAATTGTCAGGCCGAGCCAGCGGGAGCGGCCTTAAAAGCCTCCCTGGACTCGTGCTTACATATACTACGTACTATACATAGAGACACGAATACTCAATTATACAGTAGTACAGTCGAAGAAAAATTGAATCTGAAAAACAAAAGAAGCGTACGAAAACGCAAGAAAGAAAGAACACAGCACGGAGAATGAATGAGGTGGTATAAGGAGAAGAGGGATGAGAAGATGGTAAAATTTCAAGTAGATTCGAAAAATTCGAAAAATTCCTGACGATAGGAGGATACGAGTGTCGAATGTCCAGATTACGATCGTTTGTTCATTGTGCAATAACTTGTTTTTAAGTGGTAATTAAGAGGATGCGGTGATAGCGGTAGTATCTACCTACTTACCTTCCTTCCTTCCTACTTACCTTCCTGCTCTACCATACTCCTCTAATTTTTCTGTGTATAATTCTTGTAACGCTAAACAGTGCGTATCTGCGATCGAATCTCGATTCGCAACAACCGATCGAAGCTTTCTATTCGTAAAATTAATGAAAGAAAGAAAGAAAGAAAGAAAGAAAGAAGAAACAATCCCCACGTCTATATCGAGTGCCCGAATTCATAGTACGTTCAAATACCATCGAGAATAATAATAATAATAATAGTTGACTCGTGGGTTAAAAACGAAAATTCTAGTCATGTTCGATCGATCAGATCGCAATTATTACTTTCAATCTTATCTTATATACAATTTATACAGTCGAATTTCTGTAACGCAGTTGAAGAGATCTACGGGAGGGGCTCAGTGTGCGTGTAAAAACGGAGTGCGCTTTTCCGAGACACTCGTCGTTCCTCCAAGATAACAAAACAAAACAAAACAAAACAAAAAAAAGTAGATTGCAATCGATTCAGCAAGCTATGGCCTTTAAACGTAAAAACAAAAGAAAACTTTAACTATCGAGCGACAATTGATCGTTCCGGGTAAAAAAAACATTTGGGAAGACACAAAATGGGCAGAAAAACAATGGCGAAATAATGAGAGTAAGAGAGAACGCAATCCTTGTTCCTTAAATATGATAATAGTAATTAACTATAAAGAAGAAACAAAATAGGAATAGACGGAGAGAAAGATATAACTAAGTATACATAGATCTATCGTACGAACGTATCGTCGTGGTTCAATTATTTTTCTTTATTTTTTTCTTCTCTTTTTCTTTCCTCTTCGCAAAAGCGCGGAGCGCACTTTATAACAGTCGTTGAAAGCGTAAGGAATCTGGCGATTATATGAAGTATTGTAAAAAAACTAATAATAATAATAATAATAATAATGATAATGAGACTCGTCCGATGACTTAATTAAAGTAGAGTGTCACGGCTAAATAACTCGTACAATTATGCACGTGCCCAGGCCTGTCGAAGCATACTACGTGAGGATATTATTGAGAAAAAAAAACGAGAAAACAAAAATCTTATCGACGGGGATAACGATAAGAGTGGAAGAAAATAAAACCATAAATTAGAAGGAAATATAAAAATTAAAGGTATACAGGAATTAACGATGAACATTCAAGTACATTATAATGCTGTTGCTCCGATGTACCGTATATTGCCGTGTATGACACGTCTCTCTTTATATTTACCGTACACATTATTATTATTATACATATACCTTACGTATGTAAAGCCGCAATAAACACGTGGATAATAACGATGATAACGAGATCGACGTACGATCGTTTATTACGATAAAAATTTTAAAGAAGAAGAAGATACAAACAAACGAACGTAAAAAAAAAGAGAAACGTTATCGACGATCGCACGAGACTAAAACGGAAGTAATATCGACGATGAGACGTGACGACTTTTTTCACGATTAATAAAATCTCGCGCGTTCCTCGTTCATCTTCGTATCTCTCGTAAATCTCGTATTATTAAATTCACGTGTCGTGTGTCTCTAGTTAAACTTCGAGTCTCGTGTCTCGTCCCATCGTATACAAAAAAAAGACATTGATCACCGATCCAAGAGATCAAGATGTCTTTAATCGCAGGGTGCTTGTTTGTTTGTTTTGTTCTTTTTCTTAAATCGTGAAACTCGAGATAAAAGAAACGATTAAAAGTAAACGATATAGGACTTACGTTAGGAAACAACGTTCGTACGACACTTTCGACGTCGTCCCATCGAAAAACAGCACACTTCTAATGAATTATATTAGTCTATTGATAAACTAGCCGAATAGTTCTTTTACTAGAACCGAGGGACAATAAGGTCGATATGGAAAAAAGAAAGAAAGATGTATCTCTCGACATATTAGTACTTTGCATACGTTTACTTACGATACCGGTTAACGATATCACCGAGAAAGAAAGAAAGATTAAAAAGAAAAAAAAAGAAAAACGAGACATTATGAATTTTATCAAACGACGATTGCCCGACGATGTGTCCGTTCATCAAGCGTCAACGAGAGTAACGTTATAACATTGAAAACAAACAGAAAGAAAAAACAGAAAAGTACATTCGCGAACGCATAATATTGCGAAAGTTTGTGAGAAGAGTAAATACGGCCGTATAACGACGTTGCAAATCGGATCTGGTGATCGTGCGCGACTCGATTTTCAAACGCGTGCGAGAACTGATACAATAATAGTGTGTATGTAATTGGCACAAAAAAAATGAAAACTAAAAGAGGAAGAAGAACCGCGAGAGCGAGGGACGGAAGAAAAGGGAGGAAGGAGAGTGACGTCATCGCTTTGTCGAACGAGTTGATTTTAGATTGATACATGATTATTATTATAACGAACGTCGATCTACGCTGCGTTTTTGCACGTTTATCGGGCATTGTTCTTCGTTCATTCGTATAATATAATAGGCAGACAATGAAAAAGAAAAATTGAAAAGAAAACGATTAACTCACAAGCGTATAAGGGGCTAGTAGTTGGATAGGTAGATAGGTAGGTACATACATAAGATAATAATGAGAGACGGTTTGAACGAGAGACTGCAACGCGAATATAATGTACTTTATTTTGTGTGAACGATGAGATCGGGATTCCAGATACAATTTTGCCAATAGCAACGATTATACATATTATCGAACAGATACCCCCCGTGGCCTATATATTATATACGTGGATTACGTACATTAATTTAGATACGGGCCTAATAATTCTTCTACGACTCGTGTAACGACACCGTACGTTAATAACGGTCTATACGTGATTTAACGATCAGCACATATTTCATTTATCTCAGTAAAAAAAAAATAAACGTTTTATTTCCCAAAATGTTGTTGCCAGGATCAACGATGAATTAATAATAATAATAAGGAGCAGTGATTGTACGCAATTAAAATATCGTTTCGCGTTGCGCAGTCTCGCGCTCTCAGAATTTTCATTATTATTAACGATATAGATAACTATTATACACAATATGAATAAAGAAATAACAATAATAACTGCGTAGAGGGGAAAAAAACAAAAGGACAAAAAAAAGCAACAACAACAACAACAAAACAATGAGTCGCGACAACGTAGAGAAACATGCAAAGTGTACCTACAAAAAGACGAAACAAAATAATCATAATAACTATACGTTTAAAGCAGAAATAAATAAATAAATAATAATAACAAAAAATTGAAAAAAAAAATTAATATCAGGATTTAACGCGTCGAAAAGTACGAGAGGAAAGTAAGACAGAGTGACCGAGCGATCGAGAGCGAGAGAGAAAGAGAGAACGAGAGAGAGAGAGAAGACGCTTTCCACGTTTCCACGCTTGTTGTACAATCGAATGTTTCTATATATGTACGTGTAAATTAAATTACGTTGATAGCATACGAGTAACAGCAGTAATAAATTGGGAAAGAATGGGAATGGGAGAGGGATGAAAAATGACGGAGGTGCGAGGCAGAGACGTGAGAGTCGACGTCCAAGTACAGATTCTAGTCAGAAGTGCGGGGCAAAGAAGAAGAAGCAGAAGAAGAAGAAGAAAAAACCGTGTATAATGACGCGATAAATCGAATTAGTCGAGCGATTGGGTGATTATTATAAAATAATAATGCTTATCGATATCGGAAGCGCGACCAATAATCAATGCGCTGAAGCAACAAACAAAAAACAAAAAAAAAGCTTGAGCATTTAAACGCCTCTACCCGACGAATCTCTCACCGCGGACTTGCGATTCGAATTGAAAATTAAATGACAAAAAAAAATAAAGAAAAACAACAAAAAAAATCATATGAAAATAATAAAAAAAATAAAAATAAACAAAAATATAAGAAGTAATGTAAACGCGACGCTTACGAGGACTATAATTAATATTATACTATAGTGTATACTCTACGCATGAATCGGACGTAGACAAGATATTATTATTGTACGTAAACGATCACTATCAAATATCTTTATTCATAAAAGATGATAAAACAAAAAATTATTAATTATTGATTGGTTGATTGAATTGATTGACTCATTCGTTCATTATTGCTCTTATCATTATTATCATTGTCATTATTACTATTATTGATACAATCCATATGATACCTTTGTAAATGAGAAACAAGACACTGACGGCTAGGAAAACATAATAAATTGAAATTCTATTAACCGTAAGGCGTACGGATCGGCATTTATTTTCGTCGATGAAATAAAAAAAATGGGAGATTATTTTATCGGCCAAAAAGTATCCTCATCCTTCGTCGTCGCAGTTCTCGGTAATGTAACGGTGACTCATAATTCCAACTACCGATTGTATTTCCGCACAAGCTAAAAATATTGTTATCATCGTATAGCGGTTGAATACTGTGGTCTGGTAAGATTTTTGTCGCAACCCGAACTTATTTAACGCTTTTAACTAGCTGGAATAATTTATACTGATAATGCTGTTTTTATGTTGTAATGTAAATTTGCATCTTCCAAATTGATAAGATACACGTCACTCATGGATGATGTTCTTGCAACTAAACCTGTGGTGCTCTTATCAATCTTTATCGGTGATAAACTCCTAGGCGTTTGTCAATATTCTACCAGTCAGAAAGAAGCCGTCGTCCGGAACACACGTCACTCGTCTTTAGCTCTTTCGTATACTTTTCTATAATTCGTTCAGCCAGTTTTGTATTTAAAATGGACAAAGTGCGAAATTTGTTAGATCTCGATTCAAAGGAGATAAAGGATTTTTTGGACTCGTTCGACACTGTTATAACGGATTGCGATGGTGAGCCCTTGTTCCATTTTTATAAGAAAATACACGAATCTGATCACATATAGAATGATATATCAAATCCTTATTTGATAAAATTATTTAACATCATTTATTGCGAGCATTTACGACTTTACGAAATTGATAGAATTGCTTTTACATCTCTTTTGCTCGTTGCATAATGCATAATGCCCAGGAGTCCTCTGGCTTGCGAAGACACCTATCGCTGGATCTATGGAGACTCTCATGAAACTCCACAATTTGGGGAAGAAAATTGTATTTGTATCGAACAATAGTATCCCGACAGTAGAGGACTACTGTAAGAAATTTAAATCGTTGGGCTATACGGCAAATCCCGTGAGTATATTCCATAAATATTATTGATTATCAATATAATTGAAAATATGTATTAATAAAAAAATCCGTCGAACAGGATCAGATTGTCATACCGTCGATAGTCATGATCTGGTATCTGAAGAAAATAGGATTCAATGGAAAAGCTTTTCTTGTCGGTATGAAATCATTACGACAAATATTGAATGACGAAGGGATCGATATCGTCGAACCATGTGTAAGTTATATTCTTTAAATTGAATATAGATAGTCGAACTTATTGGAATTATTGCAGGAGGATCATTTCGAGGAGAGTATGGAGATAGTTGTTCGCGAAATGAAAAAACATCCAGACGTGAAAGCTGTTATTATGGATTTGGATATTAATCTTAATTGGATGAAGATGATACGTGCCATCAACTATCTTAAAAATGACGATGTTCTCTATCTCACCGGTGGACATGATCGCAAACTTCCATTCGGACAAAACTATCATATTTTAGGATTCGGACACTTTATTGACATAGTGTCGACGGAATGCAACAGAACACCCGTCAACTGTGCTAAACCTAACAAATTGATGAAAAATTATGTTTTGGACAAATTCAAGATCGGCGACCCTGCGAGATGCATCTTCATCGGTGATTCGTGAGTAATGCATGAACCGACTTATATGCACAGCGAGGGGCCTTCAATCCGATCGATATTAATATCAAAATTGTAATTTTGTAGATTGGAGAACGACATGAAATTTGCGGATTCCTGTGGCTTTAGCAAACTCTGGGTTGGCACGGGAATAGATACTCCACAATCGATAGCTGATAAACATCCATTGACCACCGGGGATTGTTCTTTAATTCCGGACTATTATCTACCCAGTTTAGGACACCTGCTCACTGTCATGGACTCCTAGTCTTGGTCTCGAACGCGTTTCCGCTTACAGGATCTTTGTACAGCTTCGATAGATTCGACATGGAATGTTCCATGTACGAAATACTTTTTTTTCTCTTAACATTCGCACATTTACGTGCACAGTAAAACCATGAGCGAGTTATTTTTGGAAGAGGCAGGGTTGTCGAAGACTGCCATTCACACTAGAATTCATTATACGTCTATTGAAACTTGAGTTCAAACCCGTGACCCTGGTGATCCTGTATCGCGGCACGCTAGCCGGTTATACCTCGTGAAAAAGAGAAATTCTAATTTGTATTTTCACCGAATCGTTTATATAAGAATCAGAGCTGAAACGCTCTCGGTTCGACAACGGAACCGAGATTACTACAGTAACATTTAGACTTTGCACACTGCATGTTTCGCTATAGTTCAGTTGCAAGATATTTTTGTGTTTCTTGTTTTTATATTATGGAACGATGTTCGATTCATCGTCAACACTGCCACGACGTTAAGAGGCTACGATAGCGAGGTGAACATATTTCCAATCCCATCGACGAACGCACACATTCTTACAACGGTGTCCCTGAAAAGAAGTCTCAAAGTTAGCAGCTATTCAACTGTGTAGCCGACGCGAGCTGAACGTAATCTGTAATCATTTGAAGCCCAAGCTACAAAGCGAGGTTCGAGCATTCCGAGTGTTCCAGACGGATCTGTCCGGCCGTTTTTTAATAGTACAATATTTTATTATGTTTTGTATTACTGTATGGATAGAAAATATCACGATCGCGTTTTTTAATCTCAAATCTATTTAAAGAAAAATTGATGGGTGATATGATCGCTGCCAATTTTATTAGTGGCTTTCTGGTGAGTGTGATATCGTTAACAGGAGAAGCTATCGTGAAAAAGTACGAGTGTGCCGAAGCTTTATATAATTTTATTTTCAAGCAGTATAGTTTCATTGTTTCATGTTTTATTTAATAATAAAGGACGAAATTATCGACCAATTGATTGTTGATTTATTGTTCGTTAATTATAACAGAGCAAACCATCCGGGATACTTACTTTTACTGCAGGGGTTTCTGCCACCATTATCTTCGTATATTTTATCACGAAACGTCCGATACGTGATAAAAGTGTTGGTAGGAAAAAATGTGAACAGCTTGAGATAGTGCAAAATAAAGAGACGAACCAGAGTAAAATACCAGAACTCAATGTTTCTGGGTGGATGGAAGTTGGATGCATCAAGAAGTTGTATTACTATCCACTGAAGTCTGGAAGAGGAAAGACAATTGAAAATTGCGATTTTACGGATTATGGAATAAGCGTTAAAAATAACGGATTCGTCACTCTCAAAGACAGGTACTTTTACATGAGAACGAAAAACATCCATATCTACGGTATGATATGATCGATTATGGTGTTAATGATGTAAAATTATTCTTTGTTTACAGAATGTTTTTAGTCTATAGCAGCATAAATGGAAAATTTCAAACAGGTAGAAATTATCCAAAGTTGCTTTTGGTGAACATTTTTGCGGTGGACGAGAAAAGCGTCAGATTGGAAACGGATGGTATGCCGAGTATTGTTTTTCGATTACCTGAAACAGAGATTGAAGAATCAGCAGAGGTGGCATGTTCAATGTGGTGGGGTGAACCACTGAAATGTATCGATTGCGGATCTGAGGCTGCTGCATGGATATCACAGTGAGTTATACTTTGCAAAAAGTTTTTCAGGAACTTTGATCTCACCCAACGCTGGAAGTATTATGAAGAATCCATTTTTTCCAGGTTTTTGACCGGATCAACGAGTTCCGATCTGCGAATTGGTTCTGCAATATCGAAACGAAGAAACATCCTCAAAGGTCCTTGGGAAAAATTCACAAAAGTGTACAAAAATCTGAGAAACGAGGACACGGTGCGTGAAAGCCTTGAAATCTTTACAATATAATCAAAATCTCTTATTATGCAAAAACTAGTGAATACAGAACAATATGACTTTACTCATGCTCATTTCCAAAGGGTTATTTTGCTGACATTGCTAGCTATATGCTGATAAATGAATCTTCGTTTGGCGAGCTCAACAAGAGGCTGGAATATCCTGTCAGTTTTTTGCAATTCAGACCGAACATAATAGTTTCCAGTTGTGAGCCTTTTGACGAGGATACTTGGGAATGGATCAAAATAGGCGAAAGTGTTATGCTCAGAAATGTTAAGCCTTGTCCAAGGTTTGACCAGTTCTCAATAACCTGGCAAAACAAAGAAGTATTACATCGTTATTAATAAAACGGTCTTAATGTACTTTGAAACTTTGTAGGTGTTCTATGATTCGCGTAGATCCCACGTCTGGCACACTTCACCAACACGAACCTATGTCAACTTTACGATCGTAAGTTATCTTATCATAAAGTAGACACACGCGTAGATAGAGAAATCGTATATCAATCAAATAGTACGAAATCCTATTATTTCATGTTTTACTTTATTATTACTGGTTTCGCGAGCAAACTGATCCTGAACGTGTCGAGGTAGATGGGAAGGCACCAACTATGGGAATTTATTGTGGCCTGTACAAAGCCGGTCGTGTGAAAATTGGCGACAAAGTTTTCGTCCAACGATTAGTTTCTTGATGTTAACGTTTAATAAGCATCGAGAACTACGAATGCAATATTATGTAGTAAGTATTTTAGTTTAGAGATTTTTTTTATGGTTACACATATTTCTACTTTTCCCTTGCAGTCAAAATATTAACATAACATTTTTATTACGATTGTTTTTTCCAGATTCTTGCCGTATATCGATATATTCCGATTGAATAAATCTTTCCCTTGGTACTTGAGGAAATCTGTTGAAATTTGGGAGATAAGTTGGACACTACAAGTCTTCTTTGCTTCTTGCAGTTATCATTAACATCGCACGAATATTTTAAATAAATGTTGATCATCTGGAAAATATCTATTATCTGTCTATCTCGGACAGACACGCGCACACACATTGAGGAAGAGATTAAGGAGGAACTGGAGTGCCATCTAACCGAACAACAGAGTGGGAGAAGTCAATGAGAGTTGATAAGAGAATATTAAGGGAGCACGAAGAGAGATGTATCGCAGTAACGACAGTGTCGAGGTCGTATCCATGTCGGATAATAGCGATAACAGTGATACGTGCCAGTCAAATACGATAGAATACTGAAACTCAATCGTCGACAAGATTAATACGAATCATAATGAAAATATTGTTGTTATTACTTATTGCTATTAATTGCCAATCTGTGATATCCGATGCGCAAGATTTTGAGAGTACTCTAGGTCACTTGAAAGCTAGAACCTCGTCAGAGGTACAGGCAAAAGCAGTTCGGGAATTAATTGGAAGATATGTCGGTGAAGCAGCAAATTTATTCACAATTGTGATAGATTCTTCCATAGGTCCCTCTGGCAAGGATACATTCAAAGTAACGCAAGAATTAATCATTTTGCATAGAATCACAAATTTTCTTTTACAAAAACTAATTTCATGTCGCTTTACGATAAAATACTTGTTAATTTTTACAATGTTAATTTAAAATTTAGTATGAAATGTTAAATATTGATTATTATAAACAGATTAGCATTAATAAAGAATGAAAATGTTGAAATGTAAGATGCTGGTCGAATATCAATTCGCAGATATCATCGACCTCTTTCAATAAGATACGGATTTCTGGTACTTCGGGTGTGGCAGCCGCCTGGGGTTTTAATTATTATTTGAAGACGCATTGCAACTCTCATGTGGCATGGGAAGCTGCGAGAGTCGAAATTCCAGATGTTTTGCCTCAAGTTGATATAACGGTAACATCAAACGACAAGTAAGTGTAATTCAACGAGTAAGTATGGATATTGCTGTCAATGGAAAATTTAAAGTCAATATTGTCTATTTCTTAATCTAGATTTCGATATTATCAAAACGTTTGCACAGCGGGTTATAGTTCAGTTTGGTGGCAATGGGACCAATGGGAAAAGAACATAGACTGGATGGCTTTGAACGGTATCAATTTGGCTCTTGCATTTCACGCGCAGGAAGCTATTTGGGAGAGAGTTTATCGTGAAATAGGACTGACGAGTGAAGAGATAGACGCTCATTTTGCAGGACCAGCTTTTTTACCATGGTCAATATCGTCTTATTGTGAATTATTTCACAAGAAAATCGAGTATATTCAAAAATTGCAATTGTGATATTCTTGTTGTATTTTTACGAGGAAAACTAATTGAAATATTTCTTCTTATAACAAATTTTCAAAGATCTACCGCTAATTAAGAATTTCTTTATCGAATCAGGTCAAGAATGGGCAATATTCGAGGCTGGCTCGGTCCTCTGTTTCCTTCTTGGCACGAGCACACGCTCATTCTTCAACATCGTATTCTCGATAGGATGAGACAACTCGGCATCGTTCCAGTACTTCCGGCTTTCGCGGGTCACGTACCACGTGCTTTCACGAGAATTTATCCAGACGCTAATGTAACGAAGATCGACACCTGGAACAAGTTCGACGATGATTATTGCTGGTCGGATTATTCATCAATAATCAGAAGTTTGATCATCATCAAACATCTTATTTAATGATAGATTTTTAAACGAAGCTATAACTTTAATTTCAGTCCATTTTTACTAGCACCGACTGATCCGCTCTTCAAAATTGTCGGAGGCAAATTTCTTCGCACGGTACGAAATCATTAAAAACAAATTTGGGAAGAAATCGTGAATTGATACATTTTTTTAATTATCTGGATGATTTACTGTTTTAGTATATCGATGAGTTTGGAACTGATCATATATACAATTGCGATACCTTCAACGAAAATGAGCCACAGACGAGCGATCTCGCAAGCTTGAAGAGTGTCGGACAGGCTGTGTTCTCCACGATGACCGACGTCGATCCTCAAGCGATTTGGTAATGTTACTTCCTCTGCACTTGCATCGACGAAATCAATCTAATGTGTCTTGTCCCAATGGATTTATTTATAAAAATTAAAAATCATGTTTAGGTTGATGCAAGGATGGTTGTTCGTTCATGATATAATTTTCTGGACCGAGCCACGAGTGGAAGCTTTTATCACATCGGTACCTGTGGCAAGTATCTTTTTTCTCGTTATTATCGATTTTATCTCGTTCGCAACGCTTCCAAGCTTAACTCGAGGGTCCTCCCTAACGAGGAAGCTCAAGTTCTAATTATCATCGAGTTTTTGTACTCACTCTTGTTTCATCAGGGAAGAATGATAGTCCTCGATCTTCAGTCCGAGCAATTTCCTCAATACGTTAGATTACAATCTTACTACGGTCAACCCTTCATATGGTGTATGCTTCACAATTTTGGAGGTACATTAGGAATGTTTGGCTCAGCCGAGATCATCAATAAGGTTCGTAGATAATATCTGCATAAAAATAAAATAAAATCAGTAATTGGTTCAGGTGTAAAATAATATATTGATATTATAGAGACCGTTTGAAGCTCGTACGATGAAAAACAGCACTATGATTGGAACTGGGTTGACGCCGGAAGGTATCAATCAGAACTATGTAATTTACGAGCTGATGTTGGAAATGGCTTACCGTAAGAAACCCGTCAACCTTCTCACGTGGTAGGCACACCTTGAAATTGATAAATGAAAAAAGAATAATTAGCCATGTTACAATCGAGAATCAAGTATTGAATATTTAGGTTCGATGAATACGCTGCCCGAAGATACGGTGCGACGAACGAATATGCGTTAGCTGCTTGGCGAATATTGAGTCGAACCGTGTACAATTTTTCAGGCGCTCAAAGAATCCGAGGTCACTACGTGATAACGAGACGTCCCAGTTTAAAAATCAAATCTTGGGTAATATTGTTTTGTAAAATAATCGAACGAACGATAAGTTTGATGATTGATTTTTCGAAATATTTGTTTGTCCTGCAATTATCGTGGTTCGATAATTCTAATCTATGAATATTTTCTTTCTTCGCAGTCTTGGTACAATCCAGAGCACTTTTTCGTCGCTTGGGACAATTTTACTACTGCTCGTCATGGCAGGTCAAACAGCAGTTTTTATAAACACGATTTGATCGATATAACGAGGCAAGCTTTGCAGTTAAAAGCCGAGGATATTTACCTTGAGATACGAGATGCATATAAGAACAAAAATATAACACTACTGCAGTAAGTAAACGTATTGGAACTGTGCCAGCAAGAATAGCAGGGTCGTATTACAGAATATCAGTTAAACTTGACCTTTGGCCTTCTCGATATTACATTTACTCCGATGTCCTTAATAGCACAAACTCTCTTCTCTTGCTGAATCTTTTCGACGATCTCGAGAGAATCTTGGCATCGAGTGAGAACTTTCTATTGGGAAAGTGGCTGAGCGATGCCAAGGCATTGGCGAAAAATTTGTCCGAAGAGAATCATTACGAGATGAACGCCAGAAATCAGATAACACTTTGGGGACCAAAGGGTGAGATTCGAGACTATGCGAACAAACAATGGTCGGGTGTCGTCGTCGATTATTTCAAACCACGTTGGTCATTGTTTCTCGATGGTCTCGAAGAAGCCACGCGTCGCAACGAAGTCTTCAACGAGACTGAGATGAACGAAATGATATTTTGGAACGTAGAGAAACGCTTCACTCTCTCGAAATACATATATCCAGTTGAACCACGAGGTATTAAGTTTTAGTATTCTTTCGATTCTCGCATTTATTGACAATGAGCAAGTGTAGCAAATTCTATTTGTATATCCTGTAGTTAATATACGTAAGTACTGTTTCGTTTTTGATTTTCTTTGTTATTTTCAGGAGATTGCGTCGAGATCGCAGTAGAATTGAACAAGAAGTGGAGAAAAGTAGTAAATTACCCTCGCAATGATAGAGGTAAACGAGTCTCGAGACGTAGGAGACTCGGGCGATAGTAACGACGAGATCAGCTATTATTGTAAAATCATCTTTTTTTTCTCTATATATTGCGCTCGAGGCAATTATATAATTCCACGACGTTTCTCCACGTACAGCAGATCTGTTTAAAAGTGATGACAAGTTACCTTTAGTGCTCGTCGCTCTTACGCAAATTTAATTATAATTTCTTCTTTTTTTTCGAGTCGACGTCTTAGCTCGCAATCACACGACGACGCGTACAATTTAATTTATAACGAATAAACGACGCCCCGTTCAATCCCGAACTGCATTATTTCTTATTGTTGCAACGATATTGTTTGGGCTATTGAGAGATTTGAAAAATTCATAATTATTGTATTATATATGTTGATATTGTGGCTAAAAAGTTGACGGAAGAGTCAATTATACGTGGATTCTGATTTTAAATAGATGGAGGACTTGGTCTCTTTCTGATATTTCTTAAAAATAAATATTTACAATAATATTATAACCGGAGTATAATTCTCTCCTGATACAACAGCTTCTTGTTCGTTTGTTCTTCTTTACATTCGATGTCACCGTTCTACCTATCGTGTAGTATTACAGGCTTGATTGTCCGACATAATAAAAGCTACTGACGAGAAGACAAGCTTTAATCATCAAATCAAGGTCGCCGTATTACTCCTTCATAGAGAAAATCATCACATTGGGATTCGATCCTCACTGTGATTTTTACGATTTATCATTTGACAATCGAGCAAACAAATATTCGATAAAGAACAGCTTGTGCACATTCCATTTTTGTTTTTCGAAGTACGCGACGGTAAATTTATATAGCAGAGGTAAACTTTACATCGAGATTTTGTAACACGGACGATCGATAATATCATCTTGAATAATATCGTGTGTACGTAGAAAGTATTTTGTGCATATCATTGAAAATATTACCAGTTGCGTGAGAGATCACAATAGTATAATAGATAACGCGTCTACGCAATGTGAGATCGTTACGACTCGTCAAGCCCTCGATTTTTTATAAATGTATTTTTTTTATAGCACCCGTAAATCAATAATGCCGCATCTCGTTCGCGAGCGTCACTGGGATTAATTTTTTAAATCCGTTAATCGATGTATTGGAAGATAATTCTCCCTTCCCTCGGTAGAAACGTTACTTTCCCTGTCTAGCAATGAAATTTCACACACGGAACAACGTCGAAAAATAAGTCGAAATCACACACATCGTTTGCATCCTCGCACTAAACGCTCGAACGAAATTACTACGAGTGATTCGACCGTAGATACTTTTTTATGTCATATTATCTCGGTTAAATTACATTCTCGGTCGTAAAATCTAAGCTCGAATTCGATATACTGGTCCCCCTATTTCTCCAGTAACAAATCGCTTTTAACAAATTTCACAAGGCGACGAACGATCACCATTTCTATAGTTTTTTTTCTCACGCTAAGAAGCGATCATCCACAACCATCTCTGTTGTTCCTTTATCTCACCGTCTTATCAATTTTTCTCCACCTGGGCCGATTAAAAATCTAACACTATATTAACAACAATGCAGCAGCCGATCAAGAACAAATTGTATACAAATATCATTTTCTTTGCGTAGTATACGGCAATTTGGTTTTATGTACCTGCCAAAAAACATATGGCCGCGCGATAAAATATCTATAATATATTATATATATATGTATATATAAATATTATGTTAGGCTATAAACGATCGAGGGAAAAAGGCGATGGGGGAATGGTGGAAGATTGGTTTCGTTGGTTCGTTCGAACAAATCGCGATGTTTCTTCGCGCGTATTCGTTTCGCGACACAATCTTAGGAGAATGTGTCGTCCGTGAGCCATGGACAGGCTTGGAAAGTGCGTATGTCACGTGCAAGTGTATCCTGCGTTTGGAACATTATCGTTGGTCCTCGGCTTCCTTAAGGCTGCTAAAGCTGATCGGTGAAATGACGTCATTGTCACCGCTTTTCGACTTCCGCCTCTTGACAGGAGGATTCCTTCAACGGCGGCAGTAACGAGTCGTTCGATATTTGCCTGAAAGCCGCGAGGAGATAAAACAAAAATCCAAATGAAAATGTTTCACGAGTCGAGTTTATCGCGACTGCAGCCAAGTATAAGAAAAGTTACAATATCGAACGAACCTTCCGTTTGTCTGCCACTCGTAACTGTCGGGAGCGGAATTGCTTCTCCCGGCTTTGTGAAACTGTTCGGTTTTACTCGCGAGAGTTTCACCGCTCGAGAGAGATTCTTTGGACGAGTCGGTCATATCGCTCGATGTTTGCTGTTTGAGAGACGCGCCGCTCGTTCCCGTATCACCGGTCGACCTGACGATTCGCTTTGGTAGAAAGGGATTCTGACGATACCCAAAAAAATATGAAATTATTATGAATCGTGCAGAAAAAAAAACGGAATGGGAAAAATAATCAAGACGAAAGATACAAATTCAGTCTCACTTGAAAGCTGTGCTGCTTGAGCATTGTTTTGATGAGTATGAGCGTGTCGAGTTTGGGAACTCGAGTGACGACACGCGCTACTTCCTCATCGGTGACTGTGACCGGAAGACGACAGTTGTCCGCCTCGTTCGGCAATGGCTCTTTACCGTCGTTCGTCACCCAACGATGTTCCTTTATCTCAGCCAGAGTTATTCTTCGTAGAGGATCTTTCGACAACATACGCGATATAATTTCTCGCAGACTTTCCGAGATGCACGAATTTTCTGGAAAACGCAGTTGTTCCGAGCGAACCGCTGCTTGAACGCCTATTATACTTCCAGCACCGTCCCAAGGCACTTTTCCAATCACCAGAGAGTAGAGAGTAACGCCCATAGACCACACGTCGCAAAGCTGTTTCGATAATTGAATCGACATTATTTAAGATTTGTTTTTTCTGTTGTAAAAATATGAATGCTCACCGTGCCAGAGTATTGAGCACCTGGTGTCGTCGTTTCGGGAGCGGCAAACGCCGGTGTTCCTGCGGAACCCGATAATAATTCTCCAGCCGCTCTCAACTCGGCGCTAACTCCCAAATCGGCGACTTTGACTCTTCCCTCGCTGTCTACCAGCAAGTTACTCGGCTTTATGTCACGATGTACGATCCTCTGATAGTGAACTATCGAATCGATCGAAAAGTTAAAGAAATTATCACACTGGCAAATTGCATAAGCGCGCAACGTAAATGGTAAACTTACGATACTCGACGCCCATCACAACATCGCGAAAGTGCCTTCTGGCGGTCTCTTCGTCGAGTGGCTTGTCAGTCGGAAGTTGCAAAACTTCTCCCTTCTGTACTAGCTCGAAGACGAGATAAAGATTATCCTCGTCGGGGTCGTCGAGAACCTCGACGAGTTTAACGACGTTCGGATGATCGAGTTTCTTCAGTAGGGCGATCTCGCGATAAACTTTGGCCAGAGGGTTCGAGACCCCTTTTCGTCCTGGGCCTATCCTACCGAATATACCAGCTTTCTTCATCAGTTTCTTCTTGCTGAGAATCTTCATCGCATAATGAGTCTCGTCCTCCTCATTGTAAGCCAGTTTGACGATTCCGTACGAGCCCTGTAAAATCCATAAATAATCCATAAATCCAATATTCCCAGGGCGATCGTTTATCAACGACAATAACGAGACTCACCTGTCCAATGTTCTTCAAAAGTTTGTACTGATTGAGCTGTAGAGCACCCTGTCGACTGTCGATCGATACTCGTCGACTTTCGCGCAAGGGCCTTCGTCGATTAGTTCTCGGTGAGCCTTGAGGACTCGCGTACGGCGAATAAGGGCAGTAGGGATATATCGGCCTGATACCAGCTATCGTCGCTCTCGATACGTTATCAACGGCGTTGAATTGTTCACCGGCGCAGAGATAAGTATCGCCACTCGCGGATAATTTTCTCAACCTTTCGGAATTATCGTCCTCCGCGCGACGTTCGTTCTCTGCCCTCGTTACTTCGGATCTCGGGATTTTCAGTATCGGCACACTGTCAGCGTGAAAGAGTTTCTTCTCGGTCCCTTGATCGGAACAAACGGGTGCCCGTACAACCGGTGGTACGCCAGAGTCGTCTGTATTGCGAATCGTTTCGTCCTCGTGTCTCGTTATCTGCAACGATATTCTTCGATCGAAGAGTCGAGATTCACCGTCGCCTCGATCCTCCGACTGAGTCGATAACAATTGATAAACTTTCACGGATTTGGGCAATAATTTTCTTGGATCAACTTCGTCCTCTCTACGCTTATCAGGCATATCCAGTCTGGCAACGACGACTTCGTCGTTGTCATCTTCCTCGTCGTCGAGGCTCTCCGATTTTTCCAACTTCTCATTTCGATCCACGTCCGACATGGACTCAACGTTGGTCCCGTGGAGTCTCTCGCCGTGTGGCTTTTCCACGATTCTCTCCAATTCCGTGTTAGTCATATTCGGCGAGCTGTATTGATGAACTATCATACGCCTTCTCTGCCTACCGGCGTTTCTCGGGCTCCACTGATTCCCCGAATCGACATTGCACAATTTAATCGTCGATTCTTTCGTATCAACTTGGTCGTAAGCAATCGCCTCGTTCGTTCTCTCGTCGCCGCTCGACGAGTCGTTCGAACGCGCTGTCACATCCTCGGTCCTCGGTGAATGTTCGAGAGAAACTTGCGATAATTTAGCGCACAGTTCGTCGTCTTTGCCGGCGGTGGGATCGGGCCTCCTCGCGCTCTCTACGAGTTCGTAATTTATGGGCTTGTCGAGATCGAGACTCGTTTGCTCGTCGATATTTGGCATTTCGAGACGTCCCATTTTCGTCGTTGTCGTAACTTCGTTACCCGACGAATATTGTTGCGACTCTTGGTCGATACTCGTTGGACAAATGAGATTGGTCATTTTGGCGAATTGTTGAACGTTCGTGAGACAAATCGTGCCTTGGGACAATTGCTGATGATTGCTCGGTGGAAGTCTGTTCTTCGTGGAAGATCTTCGTCTCTCTCGTAAAGTATTTGCGTCCAGTTGACTCGGATGATCCATGGGATTCGTGCTCCATCGATCCTCGTCGAAGGTACCGAGATTACTGAAATAGCCGCTACTCTCGCGTCTCGCTCTTGGCCCGGTGAGCCTCGAATTTCTTCTCGCCTCCTCGATGCTCTCGCGAAGACTCGAGGGACAAGAAATGGGCACGATTCTACCAGCACCAGCAGCGAACAAACTCTCTCTGAGATTCGAAGACTCGGGATTACTCTCGTCCAGGTACAAAGCGCTGTCCTTTCGCACTTCGAATATTCTCTCGGGTATCTCGTCCTCCCACGACGCCTCCCTCTCCGTTCTCAACTCCTGAACGGAAGGATTTTTCCTCAAAATCTCAAACTGTCCCGTCTTAACGTTGGATATCGTAGAAACCTTCTCGACAATCGGCAAAGTACCGTTGAGACTCTTTCCCTCCAGCACGACCGAATCCTTCGAACCGTAAGAACGTTCGAAACTCGACGCGAGCTCGTTGGGAATTCGCGACGAATTTTCGTTATTTCTCGTCGTCTCCGTACAGTTGTGAAAATTTTTTATCGCTGGCGATGCCACGGTACCCTTGGGCTTTCCGTGCTCGCTGTGGCAACTCGTTGATCTCTCGAGCATCGAACCCCTTGACGATTTTGCCTCGTGAAACTGTCCCAAAGATCTCGACGTCGTACAGCCTGGTGATTCCTCATCCACTGCTACGTGCCTGCCGACGTAAAATACAAAAATTGTTTCTCTATCATTTAATCCTCCTCAAATATTCGTAAAATCTATAATTACAAAGAGAAAAATATACGTGCGAAGCTCAATAGTATAGTCGAGTAAAACAAACTTGTCTCGAAAGTATAAAAAAGTTATCGTACGTTGCATTACGCTCGTAAAAGAAAAAAAAGTGGAGATGGAAGAAATAGAGGTAAAAGTCGTAATCGACCATTCATCGTTCCAACGGATAATCGTTGGACTTGTGCCTTCTGGGGGCAAAACTGCGGGGTCTCTCGACACGACCTGAACGTTACGGACACCACGAGTGATGGAATGCACCTGCGATCCACATAGACGAACGACAGTCTGTGAGAGGAAAATAAAAAGCGAGACGGGTCGCGTTCGTGACGAGGAGCTAGGTGCGAGATACAAAGTGCGAGAGATGAGACGCCATATAGTGTGCGTGAGATAGAATATCGCTTCTTACGAGATCGCTCTAGACACACGTGTGTTCGATACGACGCGACGGGAGAGAGATATAAAAAAAAAGAAGAAATAAAATAGAAAACCTGTAATGAGATTCCACGAGGCTGGTATTCGGTGGCTCTCGAGAGTTCTCGTCTACGCGTGAACGCAAGGTGTGCGAGAACAATTCTCATGGCACGTTGGGACTCGAACGATAAATATTCGGGTCGATTGAGAAATTGATTATTTTCTTTTTTCATCGATCGGATGAAAAATATTACGCGCGTGATATTTTTTATATTTTATTACATTTAATCGTTAGTCCCTGCGATTAATATTAATACAAAGAGCTACGAGAGAAACTAATAGAAAAACTAAAAGGAGAGGTAGAAATAAATATAACTAGATATTTTAGAGAAATAGAAATTATGTGCAGAGGGAAGATATAGACGGAAAAGAAATATGAAGAAGGAAATGTAAATAGGTTGTAAAAAACCCTAGAGGTTAGATAATTTAGAGAAATAGAGAAGATGTGTAAGGGGAATATATAGCCTGAAAAGAAATATGTAAAACAAAATGGATATTGTTTGTAAAAAGCCTAGAAAGGTTGTGCAAATAAAACTCCATACTACTACTACTACTACAAACGCTACGAATCTAAATTTATACGGGTATAATGAATTTTCAATAACATTTACAGTTTTTTTCTTCGTTATATTAAATTGTAATTGAGATTATTATCGTTTTTTTTTCAAATCGCTTATCGAGTAATAAAATTGTATAATCTTGTTACAGTTTCAATTCGTCTCGAGAGATAAGTATTCGGGTCGCTCGTAGACAGAGACAAGTTTATCGTCGATCTTACACAATATTATTTACCTCCGTAAGATTTTCTAGTTTTATCCCATTTACCTGTTCACAATTATCGAGCTTCGAGATGAGTTCTTACGTCTTATGTACTTTATGACGTTGTTTAATATTAAGCAAATACTTTCAACGTTGATCACTACGACATTCCAGAATCTTACGTCGTAATAACGCAATTTATTTTGCACGGAGTAAATAAAATTTGCGTATGAAAATTCGATATATTACAAATAAAATAATAATAAAAATAAAAATAGATAATCAACTACCGATGGGAAATTTTTTAATCCGTCGCTCGCTACTGCTCGGGAGGCGAACCGAGTTCCGGAAATCGGAAGTCGAGTCCCAGATTATCGGTAATTTATTCATTTTCCGTCCGGTCGCAAGTGAAATATAAACTCGCTCGTTGATCGTCGAGTGGCCAATATTTCAACCGGATCTTCCGTGAGATTCTCTTCTTACATCGTTAGCCACGCGATCTCATAAATAATCTTTCCATTTCGATAATTCCCTCGGGATGAGATCGTTCGCGAATCCGATACGAGATAAGACTCCTCGTCGAGAGATCGAATTTTTTATACGCGACGAAAAATACGAAGATCGTGTCCGAGTGTTTCTTTTTTTCATTTCGCCCTAGTCGTCGTTCGAATTTCGCATCGGCGATCTTTCGTGCGTCTTTGAAGAAAATGAATTCGCGACGTCGTCCTTCTCACGACCCGCTTCTTATCATCTTTATCAGTGGCTGACGCACGACCTGCGCCACAACGGCCTGACCTCGCATCTCTTATTTATCGTTCTTTTCCCTCTCTCTCTCTCTCTCTCCCTCTCTCGTTCTTCCACGATTGACTACATTTGAAAAGGAAGCTCTTACGGTTTAACGCGCTTCGAGAATCGAGCTATACATCGAGATAAAACACGAAGCGTAGGTCGACACGACAATTTTCGTTTCGACGCAATTCTTTTCCTCTCCGTTCCTTTTTATTCTTTCTTTCTCTCTTTTTTCCTTTAAACTTTGTACGAACAGTCGGACAAGCATGGTGAAACGATTTGCCGAAGTGTAGCGTGGCAACGACGATAAATCAAAGTCGACGAGAGTTTAAAAGCGCTACGAAATAAATCTCAATGGACCGTTTGAAAAAAAAAACGTCGCAGTGTCTCTCGGCTCGAACCGACATAAAGTCTCTCTCTCTTTCTCTCTCTGTCTAACGTTCCTTTAGAGGAAAAGTCGAGTGGACGGATATGGACGAGGGCGATTCGAGATAGACGAGAGAGCGTCTAATACGGCAATGAGCGTGTGATTCTTCTTGCGTTCTAGCGTGTAATCCGGCGTATGATTTTCTCTCTCTCTCTCTCTCTCTCGCTGTCGCGACTGAGAAACGAGCGCGACGATGAAGACTCGACGGTCATTAGAAAAAAAGGAGAAATAAAAAAGATCATTAAACAAGCGTGATGAGACTGCGCGATCTACGAATGATGATCGCATTTTGTTTTCCTTCTCGTACGCAACACTGCCTTTTTTTCTATGTTTTTCGTTCGTTTGAAAATATGGAAAGAGACGTTCGTTCGTTCAAATAAACAATGATTTCATTCGTTGATATGTTTACAGCGAAAATCAGGAGTGGGAAGAAATACGTCGTATTAATTGTTTTTCTTTTATTCATCAACGCCACGTACATTCGCCACGGTGTAACGGAACGCGTATGTTTCGGAGTAAAAATCGAAATATTGGATTTTTGTTATTCGTTGGAGGAAAATACAAAAATCATTGGTACTAAATAAAATTCGTTCGACTGAAAAACGTTGATTGAAATTCGCTGTATCGATACGTATATTCGAGCTAGAAATTCCTCTTTCCATAAAACAAAATTTGTTACCGACATTTCCGACGAAATGAAAACAAGCCTGGAGTAAATAATTCCCAAATTTGTTCAACAAATCGTGAACAAAAATGATCAAAAAAAAATCCAAACGATTTATCTATAAGTCTCTATCAAAATACATAAAATCGACACGAAAATATGAACGAATAATTTTTCATTTCAGACAATTCAATTTAATTAAAAAGACAAAAAAAAATCCTAAGCTCGACTGATATTTAATATTTGCTCGAGTCCGTTTCGTTTCGTTCGATTAACACTTGGCATTTTTTCCTACACCTACCGAATATCCGATAAGAAATGGGAATTTTTTCGATTGGGATAAAACTCGTGAACGAATTCAATCGTATCCGAGATTCCAGAATAACCGAGTAAATCGGTACTACTGTTCATTAATCGTGTGTTGTTGGACGAAAAGAAAAATGGAAATAAAAATAATAAAAATGTGCACGCCACTTATATTGCCTACACGCGGACAAAATATTTATTGCCTGGAACATACCGTTCGCCGTTGTATTCGTTACGTCGCGTCATTTGCGATGTAATATAACATTTGTCCGTCATCGCGTACGCCACGTCGCAAAAATATGCTTTGCTCCTTCGTCGTTCTATATATGTCACGAGCGTTTACATACGATGGCACGAGTAAATACGAACGACGTCGGGTTCAATTGCGTAAACGAAAAATATGTTAAAAATTTGTTTTTTTTTCCTTCGATCGTTTTTTTTCTTGTTTTTCTTTTTTTATTTTTATTTTTTGGTCGATGTGCGCGTCGCACGATAATACGTATCGGCGCTATCACTGACGGGAACGAGGTCGTCCGCGCGACCGTATGGCAAACGTGGTCTGTGCGTTATCGATATTGTCCGCGTTATTTGTTAATCATGGATTTTGGGTTTCGGCTCGTACCTGCCTCGAAATATCAAGATCCTCGTACGTGTCACGAATAAAACACGAGAACTCGCCCGAAATTTTTGTCGTCGATTGATAAAAGTTCATAAATCGTGAAAATTCTCTATATATTTTGTTCTCTCCGACGCTCTATCGATTCTTCAAAAACTCTTCGAAATTGAAACATCTTTAATTCGCAACAAAAAGTTGAATAAAAATAAATCTTTAATTTTGTGTTATTTTTAAAAATCATTGATATTTTATTTGAATTTTAATTAACATTCTTGTAAAACGAATTCGATTAAATTCGATATCGAGTGTCGAAATTAGGGCGTGAAAAATTCCACATAAACCACCCTTCTCGTTCATTATTCGCCATGGTTATTCTAAAAATAGTTGCTGGTAGAGAGGATAAAAAAGGGAGAAGGAATGGATCGCGTAGGAGTCGCATCGTCAAATACTACGTTACTATTTTATAACATGGAGATATATACATACATATATGTATATATATATATATATATATATATATATATATATATATATATATATATATATATATATATATATATATATATATATATATATATATATATATATATATATATATATATATATATGCAAAGTGGTCGAACCGGCTAGCTGAATTCAAAGGCTCCACGGAGACTTCGAGTACCAACTGTACGGATATAGTAAGCAGATAGTGATACACACAACGTTAAAACAAGTGTATATTATACGAGTATATCTATATAAATCGAGGATATACGTCTATAGCGAAGCACGATAAGTAGAAAGAGCCGTGGCGCCGGCAGACCACTCGGGACACCGCCACACACCACCTAGTCTCCCAGGGCATCACTCGAATCGATGAGCTTATAATACGCGCTGTTTTGTACCATTTCGTTCGTACGCGAGCTACGTGGATACCGCGACTCGTCGTTATTTATAATAAAATTTTAAAAAAAATATGAATATAAAAAATAAAAAACGAGGAAGGAAAGAAAACCAATTGGTTGGAGAACGGTCCAGAAAATAAACAACAGCGAAAGAAACAAAAAAAGACGAGAATCGTACGAATGAAACTTTGCACGAGGCAAATAGAATTTGTTTGATTAAAATTGATTGAATTTTTATTCTCGGACGAACGTAACGTCGAATTCGGTTTCGCGTTGAACTAGGAAATATTTTGTTCTTTGTCTCAACGAGATTCAATTCGTACCAATCGATCGAAATCGATTTATTTCTTCGTGGAATTAATCGATGTTTTACTATCATTAAATAGAAGCTTCCATTTCTCTTATTCTTCTCTTTAGTTTCCTTAATTATTAAAATAATGAAATAAAATAAAGTAATTATAATTTATCATTTATTGGATTGAAGTTTAAATGGATTTTTCTATACTTCGCTCTATTTTTATATATATATCGCTATCTAGTAGTTCACAGTTGTCTATTTACTCGCGACGTTCTTATCACTTGACCGCACCTCCTCTCTCTCTCTCTCTCTCACTTTTTCCACCTCTCTCATTTATCCTACTTTACGCTAAAGAGAAACCGAGACGGAATTTTTCTACCAGATTTCTTTCGTTACAGCGCGATATATAGATTTTCGATAGTTCGATTTTTCCAGTAATAACGTACGTTCGAGTCTTCGGCTGTGCGCGTCACCATTCTTTTTGCCGATATACTCCAGGCGTTTTCGCATTATCGGAACGCCTCTACGTGTATAACGGTAACACGCGATAACCTTGCCATTATTATCATTATTATTATTTCGTTATAATTATTATTGCAGCACGTGTGCCAACGATAATCAATTTACTTACTCACCGATTAATTATATTTTGATGGAAGCTCGATAAGTCTAACGTATAAACCCCGGCGTTGGCTGATTTGTTTTCGTTCGGAAGCAAAGTGATCGTCTCGCGGCCAAAAAAAGCACAATTATCTTCGACATTTCGTACGTAAATCACGACTGTGCACTTATCGTGAAACGATCCGCCTCTAAACGTAAAAGAAAAAGAAGAAAAAAAGTATCTATTTAATTAATAATTGAATCAACCTTATGAAGCAATTATTATTATTATTTATTTAATTATTATTTGAGAAAAATGAAATTTGATAAGATAACGATTTTGATCTTCACTGTATAAAATTATTCCACCAAAATGCGAGATAAAAATTCAATAAAATCTTATCAAAACTCAGAATCCAATATTTATTTTTCTCTTCCCGACGAATACGTTTCCGATCGATTCGATATGAAAATAGATCCACTCATTTCCGGCAATATTTTTCCACTCGAGTAAAATCCGACCCCTCGTTTCCGGAAAGTGTGTGAGAGAGAGAGAGAAAACGAAGAAGAGGGTAAGGGTAGGAGAGAAAGAGTTAGTGAGAGGGGTTGTTGGCCAAACACGATCGGGACGTACACGTGTCGGGATCTGTTGAATGCGATCCCGTATGAATAATGAACCAACTTTCCGTAACACGACGACGGACTTTTGCCGTACAACCGATGAATTATCAACGTCGCACACCGTTCCGTAACCGCCAAATGGGACAAAACTTGTTACCAACTACGATCTCGCGATACGACGACACTGTCGCGCTCGAACAAAACGAAAAAACAAACATTTATAACGACCTCGTCGAATGAATTCGAATCTCGCGTTGTATTAAAAAATCGAAGGGTTTATTTTTGTTTAATTTCTTTATAATTTTACCATCTCACGGACGCGTTACGAGAAACTCCGTGTTCCTCCGGTTCCGGACGACGTGCAACATCCGGAGGCGCGACTCGAGCCTGTACTCGGCTCTGTCTCTCTCTCGTTGCTCGCCGACGCTTTCGAGTCATCCCCGGTTTAACTTGACTTCTCGCGCTCTTCTCCCACCCCGCGACGCTCTTACGTTGCTCGCTCGCGCCGCTACGAGCGCGCTAAACGCTCGCCGCGGACGCGTTACATCAAAGCCCGCGAACTTGTTGTGCGACGCGATCCGTCGGACGAGGAGAACGGCGGTTGGAGGGTGGGAGGGAAGTAGATGAAGGAAAAGGAGCTCGAGAGAATTATACACGCGACGTCAAAATGCCAAGGGAGACTTCTGGACCACGCGACTCTCTTATCCATTTCCGTACTAAAGTATAGGCAACGTAGTATAGTCCGTACGAACGTTGCTTCCTCTTGATGGAGAAATACGAGTCCCGTCGACCGTCGCGTCTTTCCTTCCTTCGACTTTCTTCTATCTTCTTATCCCGACGTCTCGTCTCGTCCCTTATTATCCGTGTCTCACCCACGAGTAACCGGCACCGCGAGATACATTTTCATTCTCGCGTGTTACGAACGGTACGAGGGAGAGCTCCTCCTCGTGAGAAAGTCTTGAGACGTTTCTCGAGAGGAACGGGGAACGTGACTACTTTCTTATTGTTCGCAATCTCGAGTTCGTCGCTTTTTCGTTTTGCATTTTTTTTTCTTTCTTTCTTTCTTTCATTCTTTTTTCTATGGGTTCGGGGGTAGTTGGGTGTTTGAATGGTTTTTAAACGTTTTTCTTATTTTCTTTTATCCAGGGAATTTAATCTTTTTCGCGAAGGTGTTCGGACAGGATCGTTGGATTTTTTAATCATTTTTCTTTTCGTTCTTCCAATTTTTTATCGATTTTCGTCCCTGGAACGTTATCGGTTTAATTCCATGATAAAGTTTGCGAAATGGACGTCGAGATGAAAATTGAAAAGTTTCGACGGATTGGAGGCAAACCCGAGGCTTAAAATTCGAAACTTCGACGAGAGCGTCGAGTATTTAGTCAATTTTTTTTCAGCAACATTCTTCATGATTAAACTTCGAAATGTCGAAGCTTCGAAATATTCCAGCGCCTACCCAAAACCTTGAAAAAATCTTTCCCTTCAAAAAGAAAAAAAGGGTCGAGAACCGAGTTTATATTTGTAAAAGAGGGAGCGATTGTTCGATCGTATTACCAGACTAAGGGTTTACAATTACGAAAGTTTCAGGGCAACCTTTGTTCGTGCACGTTGACCGTGAAGAGGTCCGGAAGGAAAGCCTCGTAACTAAGTGGGTGTGTGTATGTAGGAGAGAGCGAGAGATTGGGAGAAAGAGGCCTTGAAGTGGCTCGCTCGCACGAAAACCAAGAAAGATGCATCGGTGTACCGAGTAAAATAATGTATCGGTGAAGTCTGACCCAACAAGTACTTTACCTACTGCCTGCCTCGTTCTCCATCTATCTCGCTCTTTTTCTCTGTCTCTATCTCACTCTCACTCTCTCTCGAGTACACGACTATCGATGGGGCTGTAACGCGGTCAACGTGTAGACTTATATGTCTTTCGTTCGGTGGATAAGTATAGCGGGTATCGGCTAGTCCGACACGCAATCTTAGCTTCCTAGCACTTGTCCGTAGAACCGAATGCTTTGCATACCGGTAATATACCTGCTTAAAAGTTGTCGAGAGGTAGTAAGACGTGTGGTCGGTAGTTACGGTAAAATCACAGGTTTCGCGATATTCGTCAAAGGAACGAGAAAATTATTAAACCGGAAATCGCTATATTTGTCCCGCAGTGAGCGTCTCGCGATTCGCGAAACGTCGGATGAATTATTATTATTTTTCTTCTTTACCTGGGAAACTCGTGGCTCTATCTACACGTACGGTCTATCCTCGGGGGCGAGTTTATTATCGGATATTATCGATAAAATAAAAGATTTTATACAGTTCGTTCTCAGCTATAAAGACCGAGGGGAAAACGGTTGAATCCGATGTGTCTACGGACTTGACAAACGACTGGGTGAAATACGAGATTTTTTTTATTTCCAAGTTAATATATTAGAGCGTATCTACAGTGGCGAGCAATTAAAAAAAACTTTCTAGATTTCTACGTGATTTTACGATCGAGATTTAAAGAATCGGAGATAGCCTGATTTTTTTTTCTTAAGTAATAAAATAAAACCGGAAACGTCCGAGGCCTTGGTTCGAAGTTGAACGGTGAAAATACGAGATAAATTATTCCTCAACGTGAAACAGTGGCTTAATCCATTTTTATAGTTTATCCTTGAAAAACCAGCCAAGTTTTTCAACAGTGGTAGCATTCTAGCTCGTACACTCGAAAGAAAATTGTCGAAGCGTGACTGCCAGCTAGTCCTTGATTCTAAAATCCGTTACGAATTACATTCCGCTCGAAATAATTTTTCGTGCCTAGTCCATAAGCCGAGGTTTTTGAAAGTGTTGGAAAGCTCGTATAACCACTGGCACCTGCAGCGTAAAAATTGGCGCTTGTGCGACGATTCGTGCATGTTAAATCTTGGATAGTCAACAAAATGGTGTATAAATAGAGAGAGAGAAAGAGAAAGAGAGAGAGAGAGAGAGAAAGAGGTAGGGATGCCAGTAGTTGTACAGGAATAGTAACATTGACCGAAGACCGAGGAAAAGAGAAGCCCTTTGATGTGCTTCATCGAGTCGAAAACTTGGAAAGCTGGAGATGCAAACTCGTTGAGGCATTCGCGAGTCTCGGAATGGCGCTATATAGGTCGGTCTATGTATCGGCACGCTTGGGGTAGCCACCCCTCCTTGAACAAGAGAGCCAGTCTACCGAGCTTCGATAAACCTTGAATGTATACATTTTCCCTAAAGCTCACCGTTCTATAACAAAATTGCGATACCGGCTGTGTACAAACGTATAATGACACGGAACAACAAGTACTCGAGGGGGCTAAGCCGTATAGAAATATTCCCACGTAGCGTCGTACAACATTAAAGAGTTTCGTATCACTCGCATTAAAACTTCAAAGGCGTTTCTCCGGTGTTCTTACAAACGCGAAAAGAAAACGAAAACAGAAAAAAAAACATAATTTTTGTAATAAAGACGAGAGAAAACAGAGGAGGAAATTTCGACGAAAAACAAAACGAAAGACGTCGTTTTCAATAAATATAAAATTGTGTAATCATTGATTTTTCATCCCGAGCGAATGTTTCTTAGGAAAATAAGAAACGTTCTTTTTTTTGTGATTCCACGAATTGAAACGGGGATGAAGGAATAATTGAAAGAACAAACGGACTTACCTCGGTATGTCTCCGATCTTCGGTGGTCTCGTTTTTCGAGGACAAACGTCGTTCCACAAGCTGCAAGCTGAAACAAAGAAGAACGAATAAGCAAGAATAAAGTACGAAACGAAACGAGAATTTACCAAGTTGGCAAAGACCGAGCCGATTAAAAATACTTAGCGCGGAGCGTTCGTACATTTTATTCATCGCGAAGGAGGTATTAAGACGTTTGTATAAGCGGATGTGCAATAATCGTGGAACGAGAAAAAGAAGCGATTTAGGCGAATCTCGTGGGAGTGACGAGACAAAGTGAAAAAAAAGAGAAAGAAGGAGAGAAGCAGGTGGAGTCCGAGGGGTGAGGAAAAAAAACGAAGGAGCGCCAAGCTCGCGTACGTCGATGATGAGGACAGGGACAAACAATTACCCGTTCGTGTATAACCGCCTCGAAGCTCGAGTCAATTGTTAAATTGACAAAGAGGCAAAAGAGGCCAGTCGGCGGGCGAGTACAAGCTAAACGTTAATTTGAGCGCGTCGGCTCCGTAACATCCGTATTATCTCGGTCATATCCTCCTTCCCGTCTGTTCCACACACTCCGTTCTCCATTCTCCTCGGGCATTATTATTCTCGCTCGATCCTCGACGCCTACAGTGCCGCACGCACGCTTCATCTCCGACTCGGTTCGTACGTATAGCTGCAATATTGTATATACCGCATACTGATAATGTTCGATAATTGACTCGTTCGTCGTACCTCGTGCATCTCGCGCTTATCATCGTTATACGAGACTCGATATTGCGAAATTTTCTTGCGCGCTTTACAGAATTCGTTCGATTAACGAAACGATATTCTGGTAATTGCGTCGATAATCGAGGAAAATTTCTTTATTGGATAAAATTGTAAGGTATCGTTTAAAAGCAGGAAATCGAAAGAATCGAAAATATGGCGTGGGTGTAAAATAAGCGAAGATCGATAGATTTGTAATAATATTAAGAAATTTGGAAAATTTGGTAATTGTACGAAGTTGAAAGATATCGTTTAAAAGCTGGATAATGAGCGAATTAAAATTATGACTGTGTGCTTAATAAAAGCAAAAATTGATAAATCCCGTGCGTCGGAGAAATATTCAGGAAATTGGGTATACGTGAGAAAGTTTGGTAATCGTAGGAAGTTGAAAAGATTGTTTGAAAAATCGTAAAACGACCGGATTAAAAAACAGCTCGGCTTAAAAATAGCAAAATTGTATAAAATTGTAAAAATGGCGATAACCGAATGAATTTTTGCAGGTTGCTTCAAGCTTTAGAAGAAAAATTCGACAAATCCGTAAAACTTTTATAAACTGCTGTAAATTGCGATCATTCGAGTATAACAAAAGAAGAAGAAAAAAAAAGAAGAAATTCATAAAATGCCTAAAAACCTAGAAATAGCCGAGTCCGATAAAATCGTAAAAATGTATAGCTTTCGAAATGAATTACGACGCAAAATTAATTACATTCTCTAATCTGAAAAGATGAAAAAGATTGAAAAAAAATAATAATAAGAAACGTTCGAGCGAGAAACGTACCGTCATAGTTGTGACATAATTTCCGAGCCGATGACTAGGTAGAGTAAATAGAGGCGAACATAGAGAACTTTAGTTCGTGAGTCGACGACGATTATATAGATTCTCGTAATAGTCAGATTGCGTGTCAATTATACGAATGAGAGAAAACAGGGGATATAATGGGGAATTTAGAGTGGAGAGAAAACATCGATATAGAGAAGTTGATTAACAAACTGACCTTCCAAGGGAGCCATGCTGTCGCCAAGCTTCATCTCGTTATCCTATTCCCGTTATAACCCGTCCAATTTCAATGTCTTTGACCGCAGCTACTCGATCAATCGTCGGACAATAACCGCTCGTTTCAATCTCACTCGTTTCCACTTGTAAGCTGTGATCAATGACTCTCGACGTCGATGCCAATAACAGAGACAACTCTCGCCACGTCTCTCTCTCTCGTCGATTAATTTCAATCTTTCGGAAAGCAACGTTGCCCGTTTTTTCATGAAAAATTCATTGATTTCTAATCCGGACCCTTTCGTTCTCGAGAAGTAACAGGAAAATTAAATTCGTCCGCAAGATTCGACGAACGAATTAGTCGGGATTTCGTTCGTCGAGACCCGGGACTCGTTTTTTCTTCGTTTTTCTTCTTCTCGCTCTTCCGTCGCTGTCCGATACGTCGAGTCTCTCCAAATTCGCACCGTTTAGTGCGAAGATGATGTTCTTCGTATCGTCGGGTCTGCGGTTACTCTGGATCTGAAAATAATTGAGAATAATTTCGTCGTTATTAACGCTCTGTCGAGATATTTTCGACGCAACGACTCGCTGTTTTTACTTTTTCTTTTTTGTTTCGTTCGTCACGTAATCACGATCAAACGCATAAGCCGATCTCGATGAAACTTTTTAGGATTCTCCTTTGATACTTGACTCAAAGTTCTATAGCAAGAAAAATTGGATTACACTATTGTAAGACTCATAAAAAAGACAAAAACTGATGCGTTTTTTATGAAAATTTCGACCTGGTCAATTTCCAGGTCATATGACTTGTAGCGTATGAAATATTTCCCGGTTATTATCGACAAATTACTAAGGGCGTATCTTGAAACAGCTTTTGTACTGCTAAAGTTCGCACGAAACTCGAATCTGGGGTGGACAGGACATATTCGAGTAAAAAATGTGAATCGCAACAGCGACAAAGCTCCACGTGCCAGTAGCGCGTGTACGACCCAAGCAAGAGCGATTTACTATTATCGCCCGTAGTTCCTCGAGGCTCGTGTACCTCGAGGTCGAGCTTTCATGTACAAGCTCGACTAATTGTTCCGACACGGTTACTCCCTGCTTTAAGTCGAGAGTGAGTCTTGATCCTCAATGACGCGTGTTTAATTAATTTCCTTCCCTGTATTATGGTCAAATCTCGTTGGACCAAGAGAGCAAAGTGCACGAGCATTAACGTACCGTCCCTTCGGCAAGCTCAAAGGTCACGTGTTTTGATGAAATCATAAAAAAATATCGAGATATATAACCAACAGCGATGGATACGCGGTCAGTGTGCGACTTGGGTGATCATCGAGGTTAAGCAGCATTTCACGCGGTCACTACTTGGTGCGGTGACCGCTTAGCCGTACGCATTGGATCGCAGACCGGAAGTCGTTTTTTTCAGAGTCTCATATGGTTCTCTGTAGGAACGTGTGTTAGTCTTTGAAAAGACTCGACTGTACTTAACATCCGGGATGCCGCAGCACTATTCGTGTCCTAGGCGAATGCGGTACAACGTTAGAAGGTCGTCTGCAGACGCATCCGGAAAGTTAGGTTGAGCGAGCGAAAGGCGGGGGTAGGAAAGCGCTTGGAAAAAAGGAAAACAGAGATGACTAGTCGTAAAAATTCTAAAGGGGTGTATCGATATATATATAAGAATGGGGGTTGAAAATACGGGTTGAAAAGTAGAGAAGGACGCTTGCGACCCTTTCCACGCTCTTCAATCAGTGGTCCAAGGTTATTCACGCGGAAAAGCGTGTAGGTCGGGCGTGTTATGCCTTCCTAAATCGATAGAGCCAGAAGCGAGACAGGGTTTGTGTGTGTATGTGTGGGTGTGTGTCAGAGAGAGAGAGAGAGAGAGAGGAAGGTTCGTGAGGTCTCTGCGCGTTCTGCATCGGCTGGGGCTTGGAACAGACCACAGTTGGCAAGAGCCAGCCAGCAGCTTCTTCTCTCCTCTCGGCGTTTCTCTGCGCCAGCGCAGAGAAACGCCGCGACGCAGCACACGTAATAATAATCCCTTCGCAATTTGCAGGGACATATGCTCGCCGGCAATTAACCCTCGAGCCGATGGCTCTTTATTTAATTAATCCGCGAGTCCCAATTTCTACTCAATCTCGCGAGGGGTTTGATACGGGATTGACGGTGTAAAAAATTGGGGCTAACGACGCGTGATGCCAGACATCTTCGATAGAAAAGTTTTGTCATTTCAAGGCTCGTCGATAAGAAAAAAAATCAACGTTTTTTTTATATTTTCTACTCGACGTGTTTCAAGGTCATGAGACAGCCGAGGGGTATAAGGGCACACCCTTAATGCGATGAAAAATTGATTTAAAAAAGAAACGAGGGGAAAGTTTCTAATGGGGAGATTTATGGTTACAATTTTTTTTTATACAAACGACATAGTTAATTTTTGTTTTCAATATTTAATCCACGATTTAATAAAATTACGATAAAATGATATTTTTGGTTGGAAAATCGTGAATTTTTAAAACTTGGTCGACGACTTTCAAGAAAGTCGGACGTTCCAGGGTCACGAGTAGGTACCGAACGCTTCATTCAATAATAATGAGAATTAAAGGATAAAGAATGTAAAAAGAAAAATTGACGAAAGAATTATTGTTCAATTACGATTGATTAATAATTATTCGTCGTTGAATGCGTACAACACGCCTCCGCGAGATGTGGAAGTTGCCGGGCCGGAAATAGTGTCTGATGGGAATTTAATTGCGAGTTTGTTAACGAGTTCACGGCGTTGACCTCAGCCAAGGTCAATACGAAAATGTCACACGGCACGGCCATTATAACGACGGGTCAATTTACAAAATTGAAGAACGGATACAGCGCCCAATCATATTTGTCAAATTGGCGCGCGAAGGTGAACGCATTAACGGTGATTGGATGGAAAATAGAAACATTTGCTGATTTGTTACGAGAGCGAACGAGGAGCCCGAGAGAAGAGGCAACGAGAGAAAAAGAAAGAAAGAAAGAAAGAATAAAAGAAAAAACAAAGAAAACACAGGCGACGTTTCTTTTCTCGGGGTGCGTATTAGTCGTGAAATAAGATGGGGAACAAAAAGTAAATAAAGGAGGGTGGCCTCGAGATCGATAGTCGGAGGGGTCGACGAGAAAAAGCCGCAGGCACGTAGTCGCCTCTCTCTCTCTCTCTCTCTCTCTCGCTCTCGTCCTCGTTGTCAATACGCGTTCGGGACTTGCGGAAAATCGTTTAAGGCGCCTTTTTCGCTAAAACGAGAGACAACTCAGCCAACGGAAACGACCAACTCTGTTTGCACAAGACGAAGAAAAGAATTACCCTTACCCCGTGAAAATGCAACAATGGAGGGGTTGAAACGAGAAGAAAATGGAGATAGAAGAAAAGTCAATTAATCCTCGACAAAGATTTTTCCCGAACCCGTTACGTTCGACGTAAGAAACAAAATAAAACAAAAATATTCCGAATAAATCTTTAATTGTCGAGAATTCTTGGAAACAAAATTTCGCCATAAATGATATTTTATAGATCGAGAAATAATAATGATAAAGCGTTTGCCGTTGCCGTTACCATTATAGATGGAAATAAATTCCCTCCTTCTTTATATATATATATATATATATATATACATGTATTTCCGACTCGCGAAAGTCCTTGGCTATATCCGAGTCCGAATATTTCGCCTTTTCGAAGTTACGTAGGTATAAAGAAATTAAGAAGAGGAAAAAAAAACAATTTGGACAATGAAAAGGAATCGCGAGGTCGAAGTTTGTACAACGCGGGGGGATGTATACAAAAAAAAATTCGGGCGGTTAAAGGAGAGTGATATATGTCTATATATATGAGGGGAAAGCGAATAAATATCGTCAGTGACAAAGCAAGGCTACGGCCAAGTGGGAGAACATCGGAAGGTCGCTGGCCCTCGTGCATGCAACTCAAGCCTTTACGAGTATTCGTAGTACATACACACGTATATATAGGTATTTATACTGGACGTATAGATCGTTCGATGTTCGATAAGCTGCTTTCTCCGCTCTCTCGTTCTCGCGTACGACCCTCACGCGCATGGCGCTTCCGTTCCGCATGATTCAAGGTCGTCATACAACTAGCCTCTCCAAGATGCAAATCTCACTACGTCGTATACGTATCGAGCTACCCACGTGTATATATATATATTTATACATATATATATATATATAACTATGTGTGTAACTATATATGTACACACATAAATTATCATGTACCTTTGGCATACAGACACTAGATGTTACGCGAGAGTCAGCAATGTAAAAAGAAAACGGATGGATACAAGGCCGATAACACACTGGCGTAATGTACACATCGAGAGAACCCTTGTGTAAAATATCTCGTTTAAAAACGAATATACGAGGTTTCATTCATCTCGGGCCTTTAACGAACCGCTATTTTTGACCGCGGACGTACCGACGAGGATACAACAGTTTAATTAGATTAATGGATATCGAATTCTTCGTCGCATCCGATACGCCGTACTATACGTATTATGTGAACGTTATATGTACGTAAATTATACGGATGGAACGGAGAAATATATATGTACTCCAGTTTCGCGATGTTCCGTTACGACTTATGATCCCCGGTGTAAGCAACGATGTCACAGTACACTCTTCGTGTTATAATCGAGTAAATATCTTTACGTGTGTGTATCGTACGAGGCATGACATTATTACCCGCATCACTTGGTTAAACGTTTCTAAATGTCGAAATGTCAGGGGGGAAGTGTAAGACGTAATTCGAATGAGAGGAAAAGAGATGTGGACCGGGAGAACAGGGGAGGGGTTAGGAGAAACGATAAACATTCTATTTATCGTTGGAATGAGAACGATACGAACGTTTCGCATCGATTCGTGCGTTACGATACGACTATTGCGTGAATTTGTAATAATCGCGTATTAGGTAGTAGTGATAAGAAGTACCGTGTTTTTCTGCGGCGAAAGTCTCCCGCGTTCGTACGGCATCCTCTCACCCGCATTTTCCAGGACGACGGTCGACCGTCGTCGCCTGTATCGCTCGGTCGACTGAACACAACCAGCACAAGCGTAGTGTCCCCCGCGTCCGCTGCCCGCGCTAGAGCGCGCCGCTAGCGGCAGCGACCGCGCTTGATGCGCCACTGTGGCGAGTATCGGAAGCTTTCTCAAGCGGTAAAATAAAAAAATTTCTTACCTCATAGCGGTAATATCGATTTCCTATCCGATTCGTAATCGATAATGTCGATTTTCATCTTACCTCGTGTTATTTACTGTATATGCAATATTTAAATATAATTTTTAATCTATAAATGTATATAAATTTGAAAACGAACCAAAATTCTGAATAAATACAATGCTTTATTTCTTTTTCTAGAATTACGTCCATTCGTAAATAAATTGCTTGTATATTCCTGTCTGTGGACGAAAAATTTGACAAATTTAATGATTACAGCCGATGTTAACTTTTATTTCTTGTAAGCTGTTGGATAATCGGTGAGCAAGCTACCGGTAGAAATAATTGCACCAGGACCACCGAGGATTCCACCTTTGTTCGCGAACCATCCGTTCCCACCGAGAAAACCAGCGGGCTCCAATCTATCGGTATAAAATCCAGAATCGTTAAGACCGACGAGCTGCAAAAGACCATTCGTCGAGGCGAATTGTTTCGAAGCCGTTCCATTGTTCAACTTCAGATTAATCCCCAAATTTCCCAGGCTCTCCTTCAACTGGTTCAAACGATCTTGAAAAAATAATTGGGGCGCAAATTGCAATCGATTCAAAAGTTGCAACAGCACGTTTGGAGAATTCGTTTGTTGATCGGGCTTGATCGTTGTAGTTGTTTCTACGACGTCGATTCGTTCATCCTCCACCGTAAGATCGTTATCGTGCCCATCGTCGGAGTTTTCCACTTGATGAGCCGATCGATACGAAGATTTCGCTTCTTCGATTTTTCGTCGACGAACCGGCGTTTCCTTCGTCCTTTTAGCATTGTCGTCATCCTCGATCTCGTTTGTCGTCTCGAAATTTCTTCCATTCAACGACCTCGATTCGATCACCACGAACTGCAAAAATCGAACGAATTATTCTTCTTTATAAAATTTTGTTTAACCCGGAGAAAAATAAATTTTCGGAATCTATCAAAGCTTGATAATTTTCAATTAATTTAATGGATTTTAAAAATTCGCGTTAAAAAAAATAAAAATCGTCATTTATCGAATCTCGTCATATTCTAATTAATTCTAATTAATTCCTTTAATTTTAATTACTCGTTGAAATTCTAATCGATTCTGAAAATTCTAATTAAGAAATCACGACGATAAAAATAATCGATCACTCACGATAAATACCGAGAGGAGTAGAACGTAGAATTTCATCGTCGCACGGAATAAATTTCACTCGTTCGCACCGAAATTACTCCCGTCGCAAAAATTTCGGACGAAAAATAAAAATAAAATTCAAGCTTCGCTAACAATTCCGATCACGTTCAAAGTCAGTGACAAAATAAATCGTCGAACGTTCTCGCCCATCGGATTTATACCTAATTTTTTCCAAATCACTCGCGAACATTTTCACCGTGGAAAGTCACGATGGATAAGAAGAAATCTCATTCTACGGGCACCCGCATCGTATAGTTACGCTCTCGGTAATAAAATAATTCCATAATTTATCGACAACTCCCGACACGAGTTACGCATCGACTCGCCCGAGCCGTAAAGAAAATTTTGTAAAAAATACAAAAATCATTAAAAAAAAAATCATAATAATAATCAGCACAAAGAAAACCGGTCGCGATATTATTCCCTCGAACGATTCACGCGCGGGCCGCACGAAGCTTCGCAAAAGACACTCGAGAGGAGAAGAAAGAATAAAAAATAAAAAAGTACATAAAACAATCTCGAAACTGCCCTGCCTTGAGAATCGAGCCAAGAAAGAAAAGGGTATCGTAAAAATTTCCCTCTCTCTTCGTTCTTATCAATTTTTCTTTTTAATCCCGAAATCTCCCACGAAAAGATCAAATTCGCAAAAATCTTTATTCGTATATTTTATTCTCTTTAATTTGTTTTTCGATAAGACAAAAATTAGATCCAGAGATTTGATGGTTTTTTATAGCTCGAGGCTGAAAAAAAGTTACGAGTCGAAGGATGAAGAGGGTTGATGAACGCATCGTCGTGTATACCAGTTCGGAAAGTAATCTTCCTCGTATCGTTTCTCCTCGTTTCTTCGCCGGTATACCTACGTATATAAGCGCGAAGAAGCAATACCGGATAGTAGAATATATGCGTGAAACGGCGTTTGTGGTGCCACGAAGACAAACCTGGATGAAAACCGTTACGAACTCCTCGAAGCGGCAACGGCACGAGCGACGGAGTAGTCAACGATTCGCTCGTCGTACGGCAGGTTCTTGCCACGATCGAGAATAATAATCGCGAGATTCGCGTCGAAAATAAAAAGATACGTTTAAATTCTTAAAATCCACGAGAGAAAAAGAAGAAACGAAAAAAATCGGTGAAACTCGAAAAAAGAAGATCATCATGAAGATCGTTTATTTTTTCGTACTCGTATTTTTCTTCCTGCAGCAGGTAAAAAATTGTCAAACGTTGTTAAACGTAAAATCGGCTTTAATTAAATTTATTTTTTAATTGTTAATTGTTTGAATTTGTATTAAATTGGAAGATAATTTTTATCGTTGGAAGATTATGTTTTGCTTTTTTTTTAATTGCGATAAAGTACGAATTTTTGTATATTTTTATTTGTAAACCCGAGTAATAAATTTGGCTGGAATATCGAGTCGTGAGTTCCCTCCTGGCGACATCTCCTTCTAACGGTAATCGTCGCCCGGTCGACGAGTGTGAAATTTCCTAGATAACTGTAACCGGAAGAATGTCGAGTTCTCTCGTCGCGTTTGAAAAATAAAAAAATAAAACGATTATTGGATGATCGTTTGTTACGTAAGAAAAAAAAAGAAAAGAAAAAGAGTGAAGTAAATATTCTAAAAAAACATTTCAGCGTCGATCTAACGCTGCGGTCATTAGGAAATTGCCCGCATTCGCGACGCCGGTTTATTCGGACTCTTATCTTCCGGCAGCGATGCAGGTACGTCCCTTTCGTTTTATCCGACGAGTTTAACGAGAAAGAAAATCGAAAGTCGTCGATGAAAATTAACTTTCTTTGTTTTTTTCTTTTTTAAGGTGATATTTCATGCCGTTGCTCAGTTGAAAAATTTGGAGATCGAGGAAGCCGCAGAAGGGATTCTATCGTCGTCGACGACGACGACGACCACCACCGGTGTACCATCGACCAGTCCTCATGCACCGGGTCAGCTTCAACCGGAACCTCAAGATCTTCCGATTTCTTCCGGAAGCGTTCAAACTAGCGCGGACCCTGCATTACCGACCGAGCCGGCTGCGTCCGATAACGTTTCAACGGCGTCTTCCGAAGTTGTAACAAAGTCACCGGAAGTTGTAACAGAGTCACCGGAAGTTGTACCGGAGTCACCGGAAGTTGTACCGGAGTCACCGGAAATTGCGACAAAGACGCCGGAAATTGTGACAAAGACACCGGAAATTGTGACAAAGACACCGGAAGTTGTAACAAAGTCACCGGAAGTTGCGACAACCTCAGCCGATAAAGTTGTCGCAGGATCCGACGCTCTGGAAAAATCTGAGACGATTTCTCAAAATGAGGAAGAAATCAGAGACGTCGAGACGCCGGTAACCGAGGAAGCGAAGGTCGAGGTCGAGGCCGAGACACCCGAGGCTAATTACGGGACACCGGAAACCAACCACGAGGTTCAAGAAGAGGTGCACGAAATTCCGGAGACGAATCACGAAATGCCGGAAATGGGCGGGGATGAAATTCCTACGTCCGAGTTACCCAAGGAGGAATCGACCGAAGATTCCTCCGAAGAAGTCGACGGTGATAAGAATTCGTTCGAGGAGCTCGACACTGATAAGAATTCGTCCGAGGAATCGAAAGAGAAGATCGAGGGAAAGAGTTCCGAGGAATCCAAGCAGGAAGAGATCGACAGCTCTGAAGAAGAGGAGGAAGAAATAAGGTTGAATATTAATCCAGTTTTTATCAATTATAAATCCATAAAACAAAAAAAATCGTTCCTTTTTCGAAATTTTATCTTACACGATTATTTTTCAATCGAAAAAAAAAAATTATATCAAAGTATAAATTTTTTATGTAAAAACGATAATATTTTTGCAGATTTACACTGATCGGTGAAAAAGTCGCACAAGTCCCGAGACCGAGTCTCTCGAGTTATCTGAGAAAAAGCGCAAAATCTCCTCTGCGCAGCACGGTTCAAGAACTCGCGGCGCTTTACGACGCCCTGAGCAAAGATGCGAGGAGACAAGGTTTCGCTAAATATTCCGGCTACTCGAGCGAGGTCCTGAAGACGCTGGAGACCTCGGCGGAAGGTGGAATCGGACCTCAGTTGCAAAGTCTTTTAGAAAAAGCTCGGGAACGAAACGAACTTACGAGGGACGACGCTAAAATGAAGCTCAACGCGACTCTGAAAAAACTGGAAGATCCGGCAACCGCTCTAAACCGAGAACTCAGACGTATACTTCCACTGAGATACGTTCCTTGAATCAACCACGTCGTCGTTATTCCACGATTCATCAATTTCCATCGTTCACACAATTTTTTACACATTTTTTTTTTTTCAGTAACGACCTATATCCGATTATTTTCCTTGGCAAACATTGCACGTAGACTCACGTATCGTGTCATTGACAAATTCTACTTCGTGTTAACAGACTTAGACGAATAAAATGTAATAATAAAGATTTTTACAAAAATTGTGAAATATTTTTAAACGTTTGGCTTAAGATTACTTATTATTTAATACATAAAATCGTCTACGTATAAATTTAATAGTTAATTTTTCTCAATGTCGAATTACTAATTTTGTTTTCCCAACGCTGATCTCTGTCGAGTCGTGAATTTCATAAGACAATCGAAATTCCAACGTACCGCGACATTATAGTACTAAGAAGCTCGAGTATGAACAGAAGTCGGGACGGATAACATATTGTTCGTTGTTTTTTTTTCATACGCACATCTGACACCGAGTTTGGAAAGAGAAGATTTTTACAAAAATTGTGAAATATTTTAAACGTTTGGCTTAAGAATACTTATTGTTTAATACATAAAATCGTCTACGTATAAATTTAATAGTTAATTTTTCTCAATGTCGAATTACTAATTTTGTTTTCCCAACGCTGATCTCTGTCGAGTCGTGAATTTCATAAGACAATCAAAATTCCAACGTACCGCGACATTATAGTACTAAGAAGCTCGAGTATGAACAGAAGTCGGGACGGATAACATATTGTTCGTTGTTTTTTTTTCATACGCACATCTGACACCGAGTTTGGAAAGAGACGATTTTTACGTGACTCGAATGTACGATCGATTGGGTAATATAACGAACTCGCGATTCGGGACGATTGTACGACTTGCATAGAGAACCCGCTGGCTATAAAGGAGTCGGTGAATGAATTTATTCATCAGTCGAACCAGCGAGAAAATATAAAACGCAACACGTTTATACTCCATTGAATTTTCATTATCAACGAGTTATTATAACGTTCTTCGACTTTCGCGCTTTTCGTTTACGACCAGTTTGATAAGAAAATCGAAACAAGGGCGATAAAAATGAAGATTTTGTATTTTGGGATTTGTTTCACTCTGTGGGTAAGTCGACAATAAATCTAAGACTTCATTTTTATGAGTAGAATCGTGAATTTTATTTAAATCACTATTTTTTGAGATAATATTAAAAAATCGTGAAATTTGTAAATATAAAAATAGCTTATTGTAAATAATTTTGCCTAGCTGATGAAATAAATATCTCAGGTTTGTCTAGAAGCTAAGGAGATTCGTCATATCGTTCGATCGATACCCCTGGAGGATTGGATAGAATTTAAAACTCGTACGAGAGACGTCAAGCCGATAGACAAATTAATCGGTAAATTGCGAGCGACGTATGATTTTGTATTTCACAAACCCGACAATGTGACCAACGTGGGTAAGATTCTCGACGAATCTGCCCAAGAGCAAAGGTCGAAGAACAATTCGACCGAATCGCTTTTCGAGAGAAGAACGATCGAGGTCGAGACATTGGAGGATAAAGAAGAATCCGACAAGATCAGCAATATCCAAAATATTTCTTCACGGCCAAAATCCTCTTCCAACGATTGGCTCGACGAGGAATTCGATAATTTCGATAAGATGGAGAAACTGGAGAAACTGGACGACGATCTGACTCTGGGACATTTGGAAATCGTCGGTGATCAAGATTCGTTAGAGTCGTTCGACGAAGAGCCAGAAAAATCGGACGATAAATCTCGTCCACCTCACTCGAATTTTGCTCTTCCTTACGCCATAGCTCAGGCTCTTCTACGTTGGCTCATTTCGTTGTATTACTCGACGTCCAGCACTGTAACAAGAGAAAGCGCTTAAATCAGGTATTTAAAACGATCGACGAATATTTTCTTCCCCATTTTCATGATCGTAGCTTTTTTATAAAGAGCTCACCGATTATAATTCAAATAGGATAGAATCGCATACGTGAAATTCTCCACCGTATATAGAATATCCGACGGTAGTTTGTATTTTTATTTAATTTTTTTACTATGTTCATTTTATTGAAAAATATCTGGGTGTGAAAAATACAGTGTCCTCTGTCTCACTATCCCTATGTCATCATCATTTTGGCAATCGACATGCGTACACACTCACACATTCACATATTCGATTAACTCATGTCATGATTCACGCACGAGAGATAACAAAATAACGAATCGTCCTCGTTTTCGTTGTTTCTTCGTGCGAACAAAATTCGTGCATACGTTCACTAAAAAATAACGTTCCTCGCATCGGGGATCGTGAAACGATCGTTACAAATGAGCAAATGCTTAGCCGTACGTACTTCGTCGTTGCGCTTTCGTGTTTTTTTGTTGTTGTTTTTTTTATATAAATGTTTTCTTCTACGCATTGTCGTCGAGTCTATTAAAATTACGAGGATGATATAAAGATGGAATCGTCGGCGTAAGATCGAAGGAAGAAGTTTGTGGAAGCGGGCTTAAAGTAACATACCGGAATAGACCGTAAGAACTTAATAGTCTTTGGTAGAAGCGAGGGAGGCGATTTCTTTCTTTTTTTTCCTTTCCAACTCTCTTTAAGAGCCATCCCCTGCGATCGACATTCGTTTCTACGAGTTACTCGACTCGAATCTCTCTGGACATGTATCGTCTTACAATCCTTAGGATCGAATCTCTCTCTTTTTTTTTTCTTCGCAATTTAGTTTTTAAAAAAATCAGGAGACGTATTCGCTCTATAAATGTTTCGGTAATAAGAGTTCTTTTTTGTTTTGTAACTTTGCGAGGAATTTAGCAAAGTCGTGTCGAAACTTTAAAGACCACCAAGTATCGAATCGATATCATCGATTCGTTGGGATAATTTTTTTATACAAGGAACGAATGTCCAACATCTGGACAGAAAGTAAAATTGGAGCTAAAAATAGTATGGGACCTCGAGCATAAACGTTCTGACTCTTTTCGTTTTGTTTTTATCAATTACTATGACAATTGGACGACGCAGCTCGCGCGAGAACAACAATGTTTGCTTATCAGAGACGATAAAATTCTCGATACGACGTTTCCGTCCTTTTATTAACAAATTTTCCTTCGATTATTCGTCGTAAGTACATGCTGAGAAAAATTGGAAATGACTCTCGTCCTCTCTTATCTACATCATCGTTTCGCTCGTTCCATTCTCATTTGTCTTATCGATTAGTCAAAATTCTAATCAATAAAACGAGACGTTAAATCACACTGATTCGGCGGAAACAAAAATTAACTACAAAATTCTTGCGATCGTAGACTAGATTCATTCCGAGACGGAATTTTATCTCTAAATTATCCTAGTCTAACGTATTTTCCATTCTCTAACCTAACGATATTTATTAGGTATCGTTGTTATTTTTTTTCCCTATCGACAATGATAATGAAAAAAAAAAAGAAAGAACAACGCGTACAATAAAAAGCGATAAGGATGCAACCGTGTAAGGAAGATAATTAAAAATAATGAATGAATTGTCGTATTGGTTGGTAAAAAAGAAGTAATGCTTGAAAGAAATCGAAGCAACGAGCGATAAGAAAAAAAGCTCGGAGATTGTACAATAGTCTTAAAATTTGTCGAAGACAACGCGACGATGAAATATTTATCCGACGATGATTAATGTAATATCGTCGTCGGTTCCGATAATGAGGATCGGCGGTGATGATGGTGGGTAACCTACGCGTGGGTGGTCACAGCCATTATTGCAGTCGCTTTGGGGACGGCGAACGGAAACGCGACAAAAGGGTCATCGTTATATCCGCAACGTCTTTCTCACTCTCTCTCTCTCTTTCTATCTATTCATAAGGCAATCTCTACCAATTATCACCTATGCTTAATTGTTTTCCTTATTTTCTTTTCGTCACTCGAAATATTACACATAATCGTGTTTACTCGCTATTTTACATAGGGCTTGTTCGCCAATTCATCCGTTACACGTTGCATTCGTGATTAGTCAAATATGTCCAATGCTCTCTCTCTCTCTCTCTTTTTTTTTATCAATTAAAATTCGTAGATCTCTCGGGACGAAGAATTTTTCGTTTACCGCGTAGTTTGGTCGAATCTCGATTGACAATTTTCCGATAAAATAAAACATGATGATAGAAAAACGCATTTTTTCTAATAAAAAATCAATTTTCCATAGAAAATTATTGTTTTTTTAAAATGAATCGACGAACACGTCCCATAGTTTGTAATTCTCAATTCCACTATGCGATTGTTTGACGAACGAGACGTTCGAAGGATCGTTGAAAAAATTAAATAAAAAATGCATTAAAACCACGGGCAGTATTTTAGCGATCCTCTCGCTACGAGACTCGTCGCGTTACGAAAACAATGTCGCTCGTAACTAAAAATATTGTTTAAATTGAGCTAGAAAAAAAGATCTTGTATATATACGAGACACGATCCGAGAAAAGCGAATTACGAGGCAAAATAGGAATTTTTCACCACGAGCGATTAAAAAAATCAAAACCAAAGCTCGTGCTCGAGTGATACAATTTTCAATAATACATATCTTGTAAAATTATGTAGATAAAACATCTCTGATCGCACCACACGAGTTAAAAAACTTATAGCATAATGCATAATCGAAAAATTAATTTTTTGCCACGTTGGTCCCTTTTTTTCGGATCACATTCGGATGTCACATATGTATAAATAAAAAAAAACTTTCGTTTTAGTTCGAACGAGATAAAATTGTTACGAGCGAACAATGAATGCGGGGACAGTCGGATAGCGAAAGGACGTATCGTCTCTGATAATCCGCAAACTCGCGAAATTATTGCTATCTCCAATCGTACGTAATTATTTGTCTATTCGTTGAAATTAACGCTCTTTCGATCGATTCGCGATTGTGAACTACGAAGGCATGAGATATCTCGCATTTTGCGGCAATATCTCGTTCATATTGACCGCCTGCTGTTGTATCATACCACCGGCGCCGTTGCCACCGTCTCTAAGCGCTTGTTCTTTGAAAGCGGAGAAAGTTTGTATAAAATTCTGATCTTTCTGAAGATGATGAATGTGCTGAAGAAAGCTAATATCTTGTTTAGGAGCTTGCGGCGTCTCGTCGGACGATGGAATCATCGTGTTCTCCGTTGGATCTTTCGACGTGGCGTCCATAGTCGTGGCGATCGATTCTTTTTTTCCCATTTTCGGCCTTTTCGCCCCGAGATGAGTTTGCGCGTGTTTATTGAGATGATCTTTGCGAGAAAATGCTTTGGCGCAAACGTTACATGTGAAATTCTTGTCGCCCGAGTGTATGACGTAGTGACGAGTCAGGTGTTCGTTGCGTTTGAAGGCTTTTTGACAAACTGGACATTTGAACGGTCTCTCGTCCGAATGTCCTCGCATATGTTGATCCAAGTGTTCTTTGCGTTTGAGCATAGCGCCGCATTCTTTACATTGATACTTGCGCTCTTGTACGTGACTTTGTAAATGTTGCTCGATATCGGCTTTGTCGTTAAAAGCGAGACTGCATTCCGGGCAACAATAGAGCATAGAACCGTCGAGACCGAGCGCTATCTTTATCTCACCCGTTTTTGCTCGAAATTTCATTTTCTTCTCGCTCTTGCTCGTCTCGCCGTTCATCCGTTGCTCCGTCGTTGATGATTCATTCTGCGTTTGCGTCTGACTATCCGTCTGAACTACGGCGTTGCGCTCGCTCTCGGACGGCGCTTCTCCGTCTTCCATGTGAACGTTCAAATCGTGTGGATTTATCTCCATCATCATATTCTCCGAGTTTATGTACTGACCGTTGCCGTTTTGCGGCATGTGACCGTTGCGAAATGTCGGTACGCTCGGAATGTTTAATATGTTGTTCGTCGGCTGTTCGATCTTTTCTTCTTCCTGACTTTTTTCGCGTTTCGTTGATTCGCCTTGGAGTTTCATCAACTGTTGCAGCGTCAATGGTAAGGAGGTGGCTTGCAATTTTTGTAAATACTCAGCCATAGCAGCGCTCTGCTGCTGAAGTTGCGCGTGACAAGCCTGTAAAAAGAAAAACGGTTAAACACGATTCTTGGCTCGTCGGTGAATCGTATCTGTTTTCTCTGATCTTTCCAGCTATTCCGAGACTTTCGTACAATGGATATTGTTACTTCCGTTTGGAAATTGAGAATTTTTTAATATCGGACGCAATTTCGGACGATTCTTGGAAAATTATACGTCGAATATTTTTAAATCGTGAGATTAAGGCGTCTGTATTAAATTAGGGGATTATTATTACCATAGCGGAAATTCCTTCACGAGGAAGCAAAGTACGATGCTTACCACGTTGGTTCCCGAATTTGCGATCGAGCCGGTCGGAATGCCCGAAAATTGTCGCCCGTGCGACATTTCGTGTTTCACGATAGATAGGTCAGGATGAGACGTGGTAGGCAAATACATGTTAGGTATTATCCTGAGAGGCAAGCCGTTTGACTGTATTCCAAGCAACGAAGCATTATTTTGACTATTGTAGTTAGGAATGTTGATGGCCTGATTCGCCCCTTGTTTTTCACAAAATTGCATGAACGTATTTGGATCCGGCCATCCCACTATACTCCCGGGATATTTGTTTTGATGACTCACCTGAAAAAGAAAATAAGACTACGGTTCTTAAAAAAAATGCTTAAAATAACGATATATCGTGAAAAGTGTAAACGATGAAAAAAAAAAAAAAAACGTTCGACGAATAATCGGAAATATATCGAATTACTCACCGTAATCGGTTGTTTTCCGTGATTCATCGAAGTCGCGGCAGACGTGTAAATGTTCTGTGCTTGCTGCATTCCACTGTTTAATTCACCACTAGACGCGACACTCGATTTCGTCGTTAATTCGGAGAATTGCGGCAATCCACCATGAATAGCACTAGCGTCCGCGAAGTTCATCGTTCGATCGCCTTACACGATGCGAAATTCCGTAATTTCGGATGCACTTTAAAACACTTTGGTAATGTCTTAACCTCGAATTGTAAACGGCGATCGAACGCGAACACTCCAACGACCCGAGACTTCCCGCTATTCATCCGAGCAACGGCAGTTCGCTCGCTTTTAGTCTAGCCCAAATTGTAAATTACATTTTTTCGAAATCCGCGCACGATCCGTGACCTTTTACCAACGCGTCGATACATATCGTTAATTCTCGCGCTTTAGAGCCTTACACTTTATTAAATTATATGTAGTATGATACTGCAAAACGGCAATGAAAGAGAATCGTGGAGAGAGAGCGTACATACGTGCATCTACAAAGTGCACAACACTAACAAATGCAACGGGTTTCGAAACGTATTTCAATATGGCGTCATCGAAACTACAGAGTACACAGCTCGTCCTGTTTACTATTGAAATATATACGCGCGACAATCAGAATTCATTCATGAATAAGTGCCGCGTTTCGTCTATGCTATTCTGTATGGAACTAATATGTTTGTAGTACGAAATACGATGCTTTTATGTAAAAAATTGCTCAAGTAAAAGGTTCGCGTGATATTTTACGATACAAGACAGCTATGTATTTATATTAGCACTACAATAGTGGAGCAAATAGGATGCAACCGTCTAATCAACTTGGAAAGAGACAAGGATATCATCAGCCATAAACAAACGTATAGTTCACAAGAGAGTAAACTCCATGGGAAATTTTGTCTCTACGGTACACGCTGGAGTGATAGTGATCGACTTTTATTTCAGTAACAAAGTGGACTAATTAAGTTTATCTGCTTGTATGTAATCAATTAACGAATATGAAAAAATCTCATATTGGTGTTCGGATCGCTGTTAAATATTTATTAGTTAAGGGAGTGAAGCCAACTTCATGTTGGTTTCACAAAAATGAGACTAGTTCACCGTTTGATCGCTAGGAGCTCTGTTTAGCAGGGTACGCTCGGTACATCATCGTCCCGCGCAACATCAACTTCCGGCCCTTGAATTGCTTAATAAATCACAATTGAAAATGATTTAATGTCAACGTGAATTGATAAAATGATCATTCCAGCCTCGATCTAATTATTAATCCAAAATACCACAAAATTATGATGAATTATTAAACAAAAACCCGAACGACACTCAATAGCAATATGTTCGCATTTTACGTTTAAAAAAACAACCCTTCGCCGCATATTCCCACCACTTTCTGTCCAGTTTCCATAGCAACCCGTGTCGCGTTCATCACTCTGGGGTTAACCATCTGTGACAGTTTAAACATTAACCACGAAGATTTTTAATGAAAAATCTGACTTATCAACGATAAACATTTATTACGGACTATGAAGGATAAAACGTGATACTTTACTGCTCGTAGATTAATTATTAAATCGACGAATGAGATAAGGAAGAAGAATTTAAACAAAAATCTCTTTCTATACACGCATATTCGATTTACGTCGAAATTCCGTTAAATATTTTTTTTACTCAAAGCCGATCACTCCTTACATTTAGTTTATTTTTATTTATCTACAAAAGTTAAATCTGAAATCCATGATATTCGCGCTCGAACAATTTTCCAAATAAATCCAAGACGCAAAGCTTACGCAATGAGAAGCGACACATGCACAGTTTTCCATCCGCAATATTATCATTCCGGCAGCAAGACCAGTTTGAAAGACTACGTAGACAGAATCCCCGGTAGCAAAATTGTCCTAACTTCCAAGGGTCTCCCCGAAAGGAAAGCCGCTCCCAGGAAACCTGTAAAAGAATGCTACTGTCACTGTGATACCAAAAACACGAAGCCGCCAGTGATCGAGACATCTTTTCCGTGCGATCGTTGCAACAACTCTGAAATCATAGAAATCTATTCCTCTGCGCATTCGGACGCCGCGAGGAATTCCCTCGCTTCGAGTTTACTGGGCCACGAGACTCTGACAAAAGCCGGTAAGATCACGTACCTGCCTACCTCGGAATTTCTACGACGATTACAAAAAAAAGTCTCTCATCAGAAGAGAAAAAAACCCATTCCCAGCCGTTCGGATTTCTCTCTGGGTTCTTCCTTGGGAGATTCGTGGTCACGATTTAACAAAATTTCTGGCAACGGCGAATCTCCCACAGAGCTCTCGTGTCCAGGACGAATAAACGAAATTTCGCCTATTCGCTGCAACGATAACAAAGAACGCCATGAAAGCAGAAAGAAAATTTCCGTACCTACTAAATGTACAAGATCGACTAGTCTCTCCGTTCACGATCGCCGTGCCACGAGGAAGTATAAGGCTCGAGATATCAATCCCGACGCCGCGTCAATACAAAAGTCAGGCGGTACGTCGAAGAAGAATTCTCGTTCTTCCGAGAACGTGAGAGAGGAGAAGCCGAAGAACAAGAGAATCGTCCGAACGATCTCGGCTCGCAATCAATGCTGCTCTCGGGACGATTTCGCTGCTTCGAAAAATTTGAATCAACCACCCGGTAAAATAGACCAAGGCGACAAAACCGATACTCGAGTCGTTTGCGGCTGCGGAACGAGAGAATATCCGAAAATTCATGACGATAATGTTTCGCGAGTAACACGCAGTTGTATTTGTCTCAGAGTCGAAGATAGCGATCAGGATCGAGTCAGAGAATTGAGCAAATTTCGTCAAGCGAATTATTTCGAGACTCATGGCTCGATTCACACTTTAGTAGGATCTTCCAGATCGTCCGGTTCTATCGATTGTTGCAGATTCAACGACAGGCTCTTCCTAAAACCTCGTTGCTCCGCAAAGCACATAAAACGCATTCACTATTTTCCCACTTGCATCGTGAGGGAAGACAAAATTCCCGATGGCGTGTATTGCCGGAAAAAGAGACGCGACACTTCCGGTCACATAATCGACCTTGGAATTTTGGAAATTCCATGCAAAGTCTCGGATAGTCTAACGTTCCGGTACCAAAGGTAGAAATGCCAAAAGGAATAATCTTTTGTGAAAAGATGAGAGAATATAAATATAATGTTCGTACTATTTTCGAGTCTATGTACATTTGTAATTCATCGACGCGTACGATTAGAATAGTTGCGTGTCTAAAAAAAAAATCGTCGTTTTTGTATTCAATAAACTTTGAGGACGTGAATGAGAAAAGAAATTTAACAATTTCATTATTATTCTCACAGTGGTTCGTTATCAAATCCATTGCATTTTATTTTCTCCTCTTTTTTTTTGTTGTTTTCTCATTTCGTCGCCGATAATTAAAAGATATCATAAAATTTGATTTCAAAGAAGGTAATCGTTAATTAATTTGGGGTATACGTGCCGAGGAAACTCACGACGATGGTAGTGAGCGATGATTTCCATCGTTCGTTTCTTAAACGAAAGAAAACGTAAAAAAGAAAAAAAACGTTTCTGGCCCATCAGAGACAGGAGTCTCTTATCATTTTTCGGTAATCGCCGGAGTATAAGGCACTCCGCTTTGTGTGTATAATTAACGAGGAAGCGTGTGTGATGGCATTCACCCGTGGGGCACGTACGCTTCGTGATAATGTTTATATTTTTTTCGACTCGAGAACACAAAACAGAATTTATTTCACAATTCTCAATTGCGCAATTCTCGCCGAGAATATCATATCATGCTTAATTACTATAATTATTTAAGGATCGTAAAGGAACGTTTAAAATTGTATACATTGTAGCGAGGCGTTTGTTATTCGATCGTTTTTTCTTCCTCTATCGTTTCAGATTCTTAGATCCGCCACGAACGACGATTACGTGCGTAGATTGTTTTTGACCTTCGATATTGAACTTCTGACCAAAATTTGATTGATCAAGGCGACGCGATTTGCGCCGTCAGTATTTTTTTCTTCTTATTCTTTGATCGGACGATAAAATTTCCATTTCCCCACATCGATGTCCTCACCAGACCTTCGGTCTGACAGGATCGACGATAAAATACGCATTATTTAATACTGAATATTCATGAGGAAAGAGATGTGGCAAATAAAAGAGAGAATCATTACCGAAAGATGTTCTCGTGCATCGTAATTAATTGCGTGACTTTGTCAACGTATTCGTGGTCAATGATGCAACGCTCGATGGAAGATTAAAAAATTTTGACAATAAAGAGGATACTTTTTTGCCAAACTGTTCTCACACAGTCCTCTCTTCTCTCCGAAACCGATCAGTTACAAGCTCACTTTAGAATAATAATAAAACTCCGACCCCGAGTTGCAATAATCATGTTTACCCCGGTCACAGAACATAAACTTACTAACAAGCAATTATTATTTCTCGTTGGTAGCGTAATGCTCGTCCTTAAACTTTTTATTTTCATGTGATCAATAAGAATTCTTTTTTATCTCCTGAGAACGTAGAAAAACATCGTCTCGATTTGTTTATCTCTGGAAAAACCTGGATCGACGTTGTATCGATACGAAACACGTTGAACGAATCACGAGTTACAAGATCATCGATAACGGATTCGTCTCGCGTTTGGTAAGTAACGTATTTCGATGATTAATGTTAATTATGTTAATAACGATATTAAACGTTTGTTTAAGGTATTTGCTGTACGTCGTCGAATCACGAAGACAGTGAGACAAAAGATATTGTAAACCTACAAGAGGATACCGATCGAAGGTTACAACGGTGTACGATTCTGTAAGACGATCTTGACGTATTTCCTTCTTCTTTTCTCAGCGACCTTGCCACTAAGAAAAGGTTGCCACGGGTCTAGGTCTTTCGCCTAGGGCCGAAGGGATTGTGAAATCTTACGAATACATTGGAATTACAAATTTAATATTTCTGGGATGATGTTAAAGTCGTCGGTAATTATTTATTTTAAACGCTGTTAAGGGTTGCTTAAAATAACAATCCTACAAAACCGCACGACCATACAAATTTCACGCATTCGTCAAGGAAATTAACGAAAATGTATTCTTTTTCAGGGTACGTACAAAAAAAAGAAAAAGATTTAGTAAATTCCATGACGCATCGTTTTAATCATCGCTGGCATTGCAACTTAGTTGCTTGTCAAGATGCCTCTTGGCTCTTACAAAGCAAGCAAGCAAGAACTCTCATGGTGGGGCGGCATGCGTTTAAATAGAGTGGAATATTGACGGTATCGAGTCAGTTCACAGGAGGGAATTCTTTAAGAAACGTCCTCCTGTAAGCCGTATAAATCTTTACGTCTGTTTTTTTTCGTTTTAAATTCATCGTTTTGCTCGATGAATTGACCCGCTGTACCAGTGAACAAGATCTCGTTGATAAATTTACTCGCAGGATAGATAAAAGTTTGAAAATAGAAATCAAGATGAATTACGTTATTTGCATCGGATTATTCGTTATGGGATTGATCGCAGAGGGACGATCCGCAGGATTGCGTGAGTGACAATCCTTTTTTTTATCGACGATCATTAAATTTATGAATTAATCGATTGATCGAATTAATTTATAAATCAATCGAGTAATTTTATTATTAAATACGTAGATTCGAGAACGAGGATTCGTTAGATTTTTAAATATTACATTTTCCACAACAATTTATGCACTTTTTGTCCAACCCAAAACGAGTTTTATAAATAAGGCGGAAAAAATGAAAAAGAAAATGGCTCGTTGAGCAATAAATGCCGACTTTTCTTTCTCATAAACTATGAATGGTTTACGGTTCGCCCGGAGTTCTTGCGACACAGTTCCTTTCGTGTGCCGAGTATTTTTTCAACGAGTATGGAATTAACGACTGCTAAACATTGATCATAAAAATAAAATAAATTGTAACATTTCTCAATCAGCTGGAGTTTTTCTTTTTTTTCTTTTTTTGATAAAACTATGTAGAAATATAATCAATTTCGAAAAATCCACTATACACGGTCCATTAAGGAACTATTGTCGTTGTCGAGGAGTGTCGTTTGATCCGAGCAGCGATAAAAGAGAAAGTAGATACCAAGATTGTGTTCTCGTTGGATCGTAAGAGCGAGACGGAGATACGTTGATGACGAAGGAGAAGTTTATTGGGATCTTGGCAATTTCCACTTAGAGCCCGGTTGCCCAGATTTTCTGCAACGAACTTTCCGCAACAGCAATAATTCGATCGACCAATTGCGTCACATAGAAAAACTCGTATCCCGGTAAAACGAGTCTCGAGACACTAGTTAGTCGTTAAGACACATACCGAGATACAAGTTTTCATTGATAAAAAAAGAATTCTATGGAAGAACGCGTGTATTTGTTGAAAAATATTCAAAATTGCACTGGAAATTGATTTTTCATATTGGGAGAAGAATCTTCTTTCGTCCGTTTATAATTTATGATTCTTGTTTTTGTTTTGCAGCCAGTACTTTCAAGACGTGTCGACGCGGTGCACCAAATTATTCGGAATGCATCGGAAACGCGGTCACCGAGGCGATAATTTCGATGGCTAACGGTATTTTTAAAATAATTTATCATGGATACTTCTTAAACGATATTTTATCGATTCAGCTTTAGTAACGAGATCGTTGTGTTCTGTTGGACGCGTTAAAGGCTTGAGGAGCTTTAGAATACTTCCGTTCGAGCCATTGGAGATCGAGGGGGTTGTTATCGGTGCGGCAGGAGGTGGCGCGGTATCGCTGAAACAGAATTTTAAAAACGTCAAGCTCCATGGCCTCACCAAAGGATTTAGAGTTTTCGACTACGAGTTCGTATTATTCCTAACGTTCATGACAATTTTTCATCCTTTATTTCGACTTACTATCGTATTTTATTGTTATTTTCTTCTTTCAGCATCGATTTCGACAATCTTGTTCTGAGATCCAATTCCATCAACGATCAGGTCGACTTTGTCGCTGATTACAGCGTTCAAGGACAAATCTTGCTTCTTCCCATCAGAGGAAATGGACGCGCCAACGTGACTATGGGTAAGATTTCGAATGTTTCAAGAACACAAATTTTCCAACAATCGGCGTGACGAGGTGTTTCAATGGTCGTGTGATTTTTTATCAGTTGGCCTGAAATCAAAGAATAATATATACTGCGAGAAATACGAAAAGGACGGTGAAACTTACTTGAGGGTCAAGAAGTACGACATCAAATTCAATCCCGATAGAGTCGTGTACGAGTTTACCAATTTATTCAACGGCGATCCCGTTCTCAGTACGTACATTAATCGTTATATTAAGCTTTGTGTCGCGAAATTTTCGTGTCAGTTTTATTCTCATTGTAATATTAATTGATAATTTCAGGCGCGCAGATGAACAGATTTTTGAACGCCAATTGGGATGTCGTGTTCAAGGAGAGTCAGCCAGCGTACGAGGAAACATTCGGTTTAGTCTTTACGAAAATCGCCAACGATATCTTCAGTCGTGTTCCCTTCGATCAATTATTTCCGAAGTAACGAAAGGTCCAAAGGAGCGCCCGCATTAAAAAATTTCATGTACATTTATCTGTAATATTTATAAATTAAAATCAATTTTTATTCGTCGTATCTAATTTCTTTTATAAATTTCTCATTAATTATTTTTCAACGAAAGCTTTACGTCGCTTGGTATTTATTTTTAACGAGTGAATGATTGCTGAAATGAACGTATTATACAAGGTCCGAAGGATTTATTTACAGGGGTGCAGTTTCAGCGCTGAAATTGGACAGAAAAGGATGAAGAACATTCTCAGAGAATAGCTGCAAGTTTATATTCAAATATTTGCTAAGGCGGCGGGTTAGTTAACTTCCGCTCGCCTGTTAGTTACGTCGGTGACCATTAGCGGCGCTCTGGTCAGTGATTTTTGGCGGCGATTTCAACTGTTTTAATTGAAAATGATGTCGGTGGAGTTCGCGCGGTACGATTCGTTCTTCAAAGAATATTGCCGTCAAAGGTATTATCATCAGAATACATTTGATTCCAGCTATAACGATTCTTTCGTATAATTCATCCATTACCTCGATAAATCAAAAGTGATAAAGTGTAAATCCCGCTTGACTGCATTATCGAGTTGAGTATCTAGATTCCCATAACGAAAAATACGACGAGCGTACGAGAACTACCGGCGGTGAGCCTTTTCCCTCTTTTTCTTGTAGCTATCACGATAAGTTATTTTATCATGATGAATTATTTTATCCCCGTAGCCGTGGTGACACAACGACACAAGTTCTATTTACACTTCATATACATACATTCATCCACTTTGCGTACTTTATGAACGTGTGATAACACGTGCGAACTGTCGCGACGTGTATTCGAACCTGTTGCCACATTCTTTTCGTAGAATCCTGCTATCCTTTCAAAGTGAGTCATCGATCGTTAATTCCTCCTCTGAATGCACAAAAGCACGATTATCATTAATTCTTATCATATCATCGTAATTTTTTTATCCGATAACACAGACTTTTCTACAGTAATCCTTCGAACGCAATAACAAAAATAGGTTATTCACAATACCGGTGTGTAGAAATAAAGCGATATCTGTCAAATATCGTTTCGCAAGCTAAAGTTTCGTATCGAGTCCGAAAATCATGCGCAAAAAGTACTTGTACGGGGTTGAGGGGCAAATCTTGCAATTATTTCCAAATAACACCGCTGAGATAGGATTCGACATAGATGGAACGTATGATTATGCTATTTTAAAGAAAGGTGGTTTTTATCACAATGGTAAAGCCGTACCGGAGTATGTTCCATTATCAAAATATATTCGGATAAATATGAAGGCAAGCGATATTTCGTATCTCTCAATAATCATGAAAACACACAAAACGTTCGTTCTCACAAAAAATCGTATTGCAGGTTTTATTCTCTTGTCACATTCTCCATCACGACGAGTCGCAGGGCAGAGACGTTTATTTTTCGCGACAGTACAAATGGTTCGCCGTAATGTGTTGGTTGGACGTACGAAACGTGCCCAACAATAAAGTCACCATAACCATGGGTCTCGTTTCAGTTCCAACCAGCGTAGTCAGTATTACTAAACGTCGCGGGGTTCTCACTATATTAGACGATAAACAAACCGAGAGCAGAATATTGTTTCTCGCCAGTAAAGTTTATCTCTACGGCAAAAGATTTCCGTCCATGAAAGCTCTCAACGGTCAATTCAGCATCGGCGATTTATTATACTGCGACGCCGTTCCTTGTATCGCCGATGAGAACGGTTATAACTGCGAATGGTTCGCCACTTGCGTTTTTATGGGCAAACGACCTTATCTCTCCAAGTTTTCGGATACTTCCAACGGATTTCAATCCGATCATAACGTCCATTCTAGCAAAGAATCGATCGAACAAGATTCGTGCGGAGAAAATTCGAATCGGACGGCTAATTTGACCTCCGTGTGGCTTAACGTCATTAATCGGGTATGATATATTTATTTTAGGATCTCTTAAGACGCATCTGTACAATATTCTTGTATTCTTTTCATCGATTCTACCGCAGCATACGAACAATTCAAGTACTCTTTTCATCACTGGATACGGTTACGTATTTCACATTCTCAACGACAAATTTGGGATTTTACTGGGATGCTTCGGACGAAATTTGTACGAGACGATATTGTTTCATCGCAAGAACGTTTTTATCTCAAAATTGTCATTGGCAACGGCCAAATTGTCGGAAATATTCGTTGAAGGTAATGAAGCAATTAACTTTTTGGCTTTTTCTTGTTAAAATGTTTTTAGATTCTTTACACATACCGATACAATTTTTATAACCAGGTGATCGTATGCGATTCGTCGCTGTCGCAGCGCCGCCGTATTTCATTACCAATTGGTTGGCGCTTCAAGTCGCTGTATCCGAATGGACGCCCGAAGACGAGAGTCCTTTCGACGGATGAAGAACGAAGATCGTTCCAACACGAGTATCGAAAAACCAAAAATTAACTATCTCTCAAATTCTCAGGAATTACGTTTAACGTGTAATATTATCTAGATATATTTTTGCTACTTGTTGCATTCGTATTAACTATCGTAAGATAAGCAGAGAATTACCTTATCGACGACACTCGTTCGATCGTCTCGCGGTTATCGGGTGTAGGTTCGTTAGAGACGATCGAACATCGAGATGGAACACTTTTGAGAGGGACGTAATAATCGAACGTGTTTAAAGTTTAATTTCGGTCGGCAACATATTCATGACAAACTCGAATTTTAAAACATTCGGAAATTTGGGAACGAATTCGACCGAAATTTGTTCACTACCTCAGAACGGAGACTCCCCTCATTCGGTTAATATTAAAATATTGATATAGACGCAGTTGTTTATAAATAAATAGATGTACTTTCGAATATAGTTTTTTTACAAAAATAAATTAATTAATGAAATATTGCATTAATGCGACGTGAAATTCTTATTATTTCCAGAGTCGCTTTCAATCGTCCAACGGCGAGAGTAAATTTATTACTTTTCTAAATTTTCATCACGAAGAATGAAAATTATACGTTCTTTTAAATATTAAGGATAGACTTAATTTCTAATTTTTAAAAAATCTTTACTTTGATTTTTATTGTATTTTCAATTTTAATATTTGCTTAGCTCTCTTAGGGATCGAATGGCTTTGGCATTACCTTAAAAAAAATTGCTACCGATTGTGACGAACGTCCCATTGCCAAGATATTTAGGAAACGACCCCGAACCGGGAATAAACTCAAAGTCGAGCGTGCACCGGTTGACCTGGGAACAAATATTTCGCGTCCATATAAGGTCGTGGAGTATCGCTAAATAGGAAGTATATCCTTGCCGTTTGTTAATGCGCAGTCTTTCCGTCCGACAGCAGGTAGCCTATCACGTTGGTTTCGTGCTCTCGAAATTTTCTGGCCGTGCTTGACTTTGAATTAAAATCTCGACCATCTACGGGGAGTAGATAAAAGTGTCTCGTCGCAATGGTGGAAGGGATGCCGAGATTGGATGACCGTGGTCGAAACTCTGGGCCGAGCGAGTGCGAGTAACACACGGGACGTAAGAAACACGAGTTTCGGTCCCGCTCCTGAGGTTCACGGTCCTTCGTAAAGACACGGTAAAGACGAACTTCTTCCCCTACCTACGTTCTTCCAATTAGTCACGAGACTTTTAACTCTTTCTCTCTTTCTAGCCTCGAGCATCCTTGTAGCACGATCGTCTCGCATCATCGAGGACAAACTCTTCGCCGTGAGCCCGGGATTCACCAAATATAGGAGGATACTCGCGAAAAGTTATACGACGCGTTATAATGGGCTCGTTTCTTTCGACTCGTGGGCTATCCGGTGTTTAACGAAGAGAGCGACAAAGCGCCGTGAAAAGAGACGAGCCTACGTATAATGATTTGCAGGAGTCTCGTCGAGACCACTGTGGAATCTCACTCATGCGGTTCCGGGGCTCAAAATAATCTTTCTCTCTTTCGTAGTTGCGCGTCCCAGTGGGCCTCGGCGTTGGTCGCACGAACTTTCGACCCATGGCGAATGCAACGAGAGCAAACGGGCGAAAGAAGAACAAGAGGAAGAGGGGAACAAAACCAAAAACGAAGGAAAAGAAAAGCAAGACACCCTCGCGAGGAGAGGATCGTACGAGAGTTGACTCTATATAGCAATGCACAATCTATTAGAGCCGTTAGGTAAAATAATACCAGTCGGTCACTGCGAGTATATACACGATGTCTCGTGCGCAAGTTCCTCGAGAGACGGAGAGAGTGAGTTTGGAAGAGAGAGAGAGAGAGAAAGAGAGCTACAGCCTTCGATAGAAATGTCGTGACTCGTGATACACGCTCTTACAAGCGTTCGACATAAATAACGACACATTTACGACTAATCTCCGCATCGTCGACACGCGCTCGACTATAGAAAGAAAGAGGGGGGAAAAAGGCACGAATTTATAAAAAATATCGTTACGTTTTTGCGAGATTATTCGTTTTTATAATCGTAAAATTATTTTATTACTTGATTTTGTAATTTTTCTATATACTTAGAGCGGATATAAATAGAGCCGGTGGTGAATTATCGCAGTCGTGTAAAACGAATGGACCTCAACGTCCACTTTGCCTTCGGGAATTGCTCGAAATGGCGACGTCAAGGTCCTCGACTTCCGCGTGTAGGACTTTTTTTTCTTTTCTTCTTTTCTCCCTTTTTCGTGCAGCAAACATCCACAGCGTGTCTTCCCATTTCGAGTCTCATTTCCTTGGCTATCATTATATAGCGCGGTAGGTACGAGAAGGGAGATCACAGAATCTCCATCTATCTCCGTATCTTTTTCTCCCTCTTTCTTCATTCTCGCTTTTCGCGTTCGGAGTCTCTCGCACCGACCGAGCAAAACTTTGCAATATAATATACCGTCGGCTTATATTTGCGTGGCTAGGCGCTATGCTCCTCGTTCTTCTCTCTTTCGCTCTTTCGCGGCCATCGAGGAACTCGCGGTCACCATATTTGGACTTAATCACCGGTAGAGACTCATCGTTTGTAATTTGCAGGTGAGAAGGAGGCAACACAGTTCGGTGCAATAGTGTCGAGGGAAAATTATATCGCTACGGGAGCCGGTGAGATGTTGATTTTTCGTACTCGAGCCAATTTGTAACGAACTCGTCCGTAATTTTTCTTTTTTCTTTTTTTTTTGTATTATTCTTTTGTTAGCTCGTAAATTGTATTCTCTTTGTGAATATAACGTGAAAGAATTGAAATATCCGTGATACACTTATATAGGCGAAACGCGAATGTTAACAGTGTCTTGTATATAATGTAAGATCCTTTCCAATTCCCTGTGCTATAATATAAGCGTAGGCGGTACAGTGAGAAGGGAATACGTTAGATATGTGTGTATATTGTACAGTCAGTAGGTTGTTTTTCTACCTACCGCAATAAGAAGCGTTCGAGGATTGCGGCTTTCATTGTTCTGTCCGTCGTCGAGTTCGCCTCGATTCCTCTTGCGTGTATACAACCTTCCTCCCTTTGTGCCTTATTCCCTATCTCCTCCTCTCTTTCTCAGACGTGTAACATACCTACGTACGATTTCATAGCGATTCTCGTTTTATTTTTTCGCCTTTTTTTCTCGGTCGGTCGACAAAACAATCGTGACAAAATTATACGTTTGCCAACGAATCCCCGGGGTTATTATTTTCATTGCAAACTTACCGCGGGATAATATACGAGCGTACGGTGGCGCCACCTACTTAGGCGTGATGGATTTATTAGCCATTGGTCGAACGCCGAAAATGTGTTTAGTCTACTGCGGGATGCAGTTGAGTGGGTTGTATTTTTTTCTCTTGCGTTTCTGCGCTTATTTTTTTTACACGGTAAGCAAAATAATTGAGATTTTGGTAACTTTGGGCAAAATTCGTTCTCACCACGAAACGCGCAACTTGGGGGTTATAAATTTTTGTCCTTCGACCTGCGGTGAACGTGGAGAATCGTTTCTTCGATGTAAAAGAGTCCCGTTCAAGTATTTATATCACTGTATCTGTAAAACATATCATTTTGGGATATTTTTGCCTTATTTATTATTAGATTCAATCCGAGATTAATCTAGCCGAATATCCTGTGAAACTGTATAACGGGGCATGAAATTCCGTGAACTTGCATTTTTCTCATAAATCGACCAGTTTATACGCATGTACCGTGTAAACATATTGCTGCCAGATAAGGTTTTTGAGTTATTTAGTATTCATCGTGTCGGTCATTGTGTTTCTTCGTCAAATGTAGAGGAAGTGGCGATGGAGGAGAAACTTTTTTTTAAATAAAGTAACGGTTGACGTAGTTGCCGCAGCGTGGCGCGGACTAGTAGGGAGGGAACGGTGCATACGCACACGTTCGCCGTTGGTGTACATTGTTTTTATTCATTTATCCGTATTCGGTGGATCTGGAATTTCCTTATAGATCGATCAATTCATTCGCGTATATCGGGTAAACATATTCACGCAAAGTAAGATCTGTCAGTTGAGTGCTTTTTATTCATCTTTCGGGGCATTATCCTCGTCGTGTAAAGAAGAGGTTGGCGAAGTGGAGGAATAACTTTTCGTAAACAAACCGACAGTTCTCGCTAATCTCCGCGGTGCGGAGCGGCGAGCAGCGAAAGGGTAGTAATGGCGGATCAAGTGACGCCATTACGTTCATCGTCGTAGTGTTAGTTTTTACACTTACGTTTTCAAATCCGATAGATCTGCAATATTTTCATAGATCGATCGGTCGATTCTCGTACATCGGGTACATTTATCGTAGTGATATAAAACGAGTGACGAACTTCTATTATGTATCATACGGGACATTCTACGTTCTCGTGTGAAGCGGAGGAGGGAGAACCGAAGGAGTTTGTTTTTTTTCTGTTAAAAGAGCGACAGTTGACGCCGATCGCCGGTGCGGTGAGTCGCGCGGAGGGAAAAAGTGGATAAGGCAAAGAGACACATACGAACACGGTTCGCCATAAGCCGCACAAGGCGTTCGGGTAACGGCTGTGTGAGTCGCTCCAAGGCGCAATGTTATTATCCGCGTTGCCCACGCGTTTGAGACTCGCGTGTTTACGAAAGTCCGCGAGTGTGTTGTGCTTCGAGGTTTTATTATACCGTATTTATTTCACTGTGTGTTGGTGAGTGTCTACGGCAGAGGGAAGAGGACGTTGCCGAGCGTGCTCGTGATCATCGGGAAATCCAATTTGTCGAATCTTCGTCTACGACAACAGTGAGTAATTTCCATTGCGCTCTATTTTCCACGGGACATGACACAATGATGCAATCTTTTCGGGATCGAAAGAAAAAGTTAGAAACGAGGGGAGACTCGTTCGTAGGTTAGAACTCTCGTTGTTTTGTACGAGTTGGCGTTTCGGATGTAGAGGCAGGTTGCAAGCGCGAACTCGGCGCGAGTGCCGCGTCTCGCCATATACGCGACAAGGACGCCATTCCATATGCGGGCTATGGGCCTTGCTACGATATACCGCGTTCGCCCCCCCCCCCCCCCCCCGCCGCTCACGTGTCTCTCGCTCACGATATATAGGTAGACGCGCGCGCCATAAAATTGGTGCAGCTTCCTCAAAACCAAATCTCCTTCATTTTCACAAACAGGTACACATTTTTATTATCTGTTCAAGTTCGTGTGTGTGTGTGTGTGGGTTGTTCTTTTTTTTTAAATTTATTCTTTATTATGCCCTTTGTCGAGTTTTGATTGGTTTTACAAGTCACGCTCGTTTCATAAAATAATAATAATAATAACACGCAGTAAAGCGGGAACGTTGCTTAATCGTAATATTATCATTATTGTCGATAATAAAGATAGTCAAAGCGATGATAACGATGAGAAACTGTTACGAATTACTTTCGTACATCTCACGGAATAATTAAATAATAATAATAATAATAATAACAATAATAATAATAAAAATAATAAAAATAATAATAATGATATCAATCGATAATAATTAATGGCCATAATAATATGCGAGATAAAACGAGCGACGGCTCATGCGACGGTAATGAATGATATTATGAATTAGGTGTTTTTTTTTTTCAATTTTTTCATTTTTCTTTTTTTTCTGTTTTCTTTTTTTTTTGTTATCAAATACGGCGAATACGCGTGAGTCACACAAACGGAGCACGGACTAATTTATGCGAAATTTCTCGCGTACACGGCGCGCTAATGAATTATCGGCGTGTGTGCCATTATGACGCGACAAGCAAAATGGAGAACGTTCGAGACAAAACTCGATCGTCGTTTATTGTTCATCGTTTCGTTTCTTTTTTTTCCCCTTCTTTTTTCATTCGTTCGTCGTTCTCTCATTTTTCATTTGACTTTGTTTTTTTTTGTTTCTTCGCGCGTCTTCATCGACCAACGCTCGACCTATTTTTCGATAAAAGTACCCGAGTAAAAAAAAACACCCCTTCCAAAAAAAAAAAAAAAAAAAACGACGCGTACGTAAAAAAGAACTATTCGCAAGATCGTGGATTAAAATTTCTCTTAGCTCGATAGTGAATTTATTCTTATGAGATGGAATATTTTAATCGAACATTCTCGTTCTCTCTATAATTTTCGTACGTTGATTTTTCGTTTCTTTACTTTTTCCTTTGTTTCGCGTTATCGTTCGACGTTTTTTTCGTTCTAAAAAATAGGTTTTTCAATGTTTTTTGTTTCGTCGCTCGGTTCGATCATATTCTGTCGCGATTTTTATTTCTCTTCTCTACATCGCTCTCTAAAATAATAGCGAGTCGGGGGAAGTGAAATACCGGAAGTCTCCTTCACTCTCTCCCTCTCTCTCCCTCCATCCCCTCTCTCCATTTCTCGCGTATTTATAACGAACGAGTTTGCCAAAAATCTACGATCCAACGTTTTTGCATCCGTGTGATAAAAAAACTTTTCAACATTGGAATGGCGTCCGGCCAAATTTTGATATATATTAATATATATATTTGTATATCTATATAGCCGAGTTCGTTCTCGTCGCAGGAGTTTCTTATCGCTCCTATCGTTGCGCGATATTATTTACTTTTTTTTTTAAATCGTATTTCGCACTTCTTTTTCTCGTTTTTCCCCTTCTTTTCTTTCACTTTCTTTAAATCGTTTCTCCCGGAATCGTATCTCGGTGTCCTAGGCGAAAAAAACTATTCGACAGAAAAAAGTGTGCTCTGCCATCGTACCGTGTGAAAAAACAGTCTATATGCACAAATAACGCGCGGTACATGGCGAGAAAACTCGTAATCGTCGTTACGTTTAACGCGTAAATAAATTGCCTTCAATAAATACAACCCAATAGACTATATATGTTTTTTTTCTTTTTTTTTTTCGTTTCCGTCACTTTTTTCCTCTTTCTTTTTTTTTCCTCTTCTTCTTCTTCCCTTTTATAAATAAATAATACGTAAGAGCGAACGTCGATCGTATTTTCTTTTTTTCATTTTTTTTCGCTCTTTTTAAGCTATATTGAACGCAGCGAAAAAATTCGCCGATCGGGTCGAGTTTGTCATTTTTTTTTTCATTCCATTCTTTTCTTTGTGTTTTATTTTTTTGAGGGGTGGGAGGGGGAAAACTCGCCACGATCGTTCAATTAATATAATTTAATAAGCATTCGACTGTGCATTGTCCTCGTCGTGGAAATAAAGTTTTGCTACGATTTGCTTTTGAGGTGAATTTTTGAAAATGTTTTTTTTTCAGGAACGAGTTCGTTTTGTAATTCAATGCACGTCAAAAGTAACTATCAATCTTCTCGACGAGTCTCGTTTTCGAAGATTACTTAAGAATGAGAAAGGAAAGAAAGAAAGAAAAAAACACAAAAAGAAAGAAAAGAAAAACAATCGAATAATCGTAAATATTTGTAACAATCGATCTAGAAAAAAGAAAGTGTAAAATCGTGTTATTTAAGCACCAGCCCGGTTAGTACGGCTCTGCGACTTCCGGGCACGGGGGATGTAACATCTCGTCTCGTTCGACGAGATATCTAAAAATCTCGTTCGATAACATTGTTTTCCTTTGTTTTTTGTTCTTATCTTTTCTTTCTTTCTAAATTACCTCAATCGCGTATCAGCGGGGAGATCGTGATGGAAGAAACAACAAAAAACAAAAAACAAAAAGCGTTGATTACTTTTTTTTACTCGTACCACGGACAGTTCAGAGACTGTCGGAGGCGACGGACATCGGTCTCTTGTAGACCGGAGCTGGAATTCTTGAGAAACCGCTTCCTCTCTCGGAGGGTGGTTTTGGATCTTTCCTCGGGCTCGCGACTAGCTGAACCTCGCTCTGAGGTAGCGCGACCGTTCCGTTACCATCGATCCAGGCTCTCGTGAATTCCAACGTCGGATCGTTTCCGTCGCTCGTCGTCTCGTCACCTTCGACGACTTGACCCTGATAATCCCTGAGCAAACCCTGTAGCTTCGTCACGACCTCTTTGTCGTCTCTGAGATGCGCCATCTTTTGTAAAATTTGTTCGAGTAGAGGGTTGGCAATTTTCGTTGGCGACGTTTGAAGCGAGGTGCTCGTCGACGATTTGATACGACGACCGTTTCTGTCGTATTGGGCGGTCGTGTTCGTCGCGACCGCCGAGTGGCTATTGCCGCTCGTGCAACTGCTTAGACGCGGTAGGCTCTGTCGGGCCGGATTTTTTCTCGAAAAGTTCGTCGGTGAAGCGGTTTTCCCGTGATTCGGCGATCTATTACTGGTATTTGCTGGTTTTGAGAACGTGTCGTGTGATAGCGCCGGTCGCTGTCTCGCCGGTCGACCGTTCCACGTGTTGTTGCCGTTGTTGTTGTTGCTCGGGACGCTGCCGCCGCGCGACTGAGAGCCGTCGCAGGTGGGTAGCGCGCCTGCGCGCGCTAGACCGGCCGACCGCCCGAGACTCGCGGCCGGCGGCGCAGGCGGTTTGCGCAGGCTGCCGCGACCAGCGGTCGCGCGCTTCAGCGGACTTCCCTCCGGACTCGAGTTGCCCTCTCGCGGCGTTCTACTGCCCGACGAACACCGCGATAGATTGCTGTTCTCTCGTGCCATAGAACATCCGCGCGACGCGCGCTCTCCGTTTGCCGGATGACTGCAACAACTTCCCGCGCTCGCTGAACGCGATCCCGAGCCCGTGCTGCGCACACCCGTCGAGCCCACCGGGCTCAGGGAACTCGTCGGGCTCGACGACGTTCCACCGGACGTACGCGTTTTACGCAGACCCGTCTCGATACTTTCCGTCTCCACGCACGAGCGCGCGTCTTCCGGCGATTCCATTTTTGGCTTCTCGGACTCCTCTGCGATTGTAAATAAATTCATAAATTTGTCAATACGTAAATCATAATTAATGAATATTAAAATTGTAATTTATACGGAAATTAGAAAAACAAAAATTTGAATAAATTTGAATAATATTATGAACGTGAAATTTTACGAAAAAATGTTGATTACCTATCGTTAATAATTAATTGGGAATTAATTTCTATTTTATGCTATCATTATTATTATTATTCTCATGACCAAATTCCTCAATACTCGTATCGTCGAGTCTTTTATTTCTAAAAATGGACAAAAGTCGTTTCACAGGATTATGAAAACAATTTTGCAATACAACCGACTAATCCGCGAATTCCCTTCTGTCGTCGAATTCTTCGTTCTATTAAGAGGAAAAAAAAAGAAGAAGACAAAAAAAAACAAAAAAAAAAGTAATAATACCATCTCGTCTCGTCTCGCGTGCCGTGTTTGAGTCCGCGTGTGTAATACTGAACGCGATGATGGTCAATCGATTCCACTTTTAAATGCGACAGCGTCTTAAATTGAAGGACGAGTTAGCGTTTGTGTCGGAATTGTTGCGTGTCCCTCCCGCGACCCACGCCTTTACCGGCCTTTCACGAGAGCCGCGATCACTTTTTAGTACGAGAGGGAACCGGCGAGTACCACCAAATTCGTCTTTGGGATGCGCGACCGAGAACGAAAGATTCGTATGTCTCCTCCCTTCCTCTCCACTCTCCTTGACCGATAGTTAGCATAAAGCGTGGGTTTTACCGATCTGCGATACTCTCAAAGAGGATACGTGCCTCTTTTATTTTGCTAACCGCGTTACTCCCCCCCTCCTGGTTTACGAGACGCGCTAAATATATTTTTTTTTAATCCTCTCGCGTTCCTCGATTTGGCTTGATGAGCCACGTAATGGTCAAACGTACAATCGGTTTAAAATTTGCATATTTTGACGAAATCGAAAGAAATAATAATAATAATAATACACAAAAATATAAAATTTGGTAAGAAAAATATTAAATATAAATTTATCGGGAATTTTGCATTGCATAAAAAGTGCTAAACAAAATTAAAATTCGACCAAAATGAATAAAAGAATATATATACATAAAAAAAATTAAATCTTTCGAATTTTGAAACTTCAGATAAGAAATCCCACAGAAATAAAAACCTTACGACCTAATTTCGTTGAAAAATAAAATGTTGAAATTGGAGAAACGAAGATATTGTCGAAAGGTCGTTTTAAATTCTATGAAAACAATGATGACTCACTGTGAGAATCGACGAGAGCACTGGTGGCGTCTTGGTGATGTTGGCCGTTGGCGGTCGCGGTGATCGGCGGTTGCACGGCACCCAAACTACGATATCCCTCGTCGGAAACCTCGCTACCGTTGTCCGAGTGTTCGCCCTCGGCGTGAGACGATTTCGCGTATTGCTGGACGTTCTCCTTGACGAACAGCTCCTCGGTGGTGGTCCTTTGCGCGTGTTGTTGCTGCTGCTGCTGCTGTTGTTGTTGGTCCTCCTTGACGGTCGGCGGACTCGGTATCGGGCTCAGACTCGTACTCGACTCGGGACCTCCGGTAACGCCGCATTTGTAACCATAGATCGTCGGCTCGTACTTCGGTGCGTCATCTCGTTCGAAGGCCCGTCGTGCCACACCACCCTCCACAACGTATCGCTTCGTAAAATCCTCCGACAAGGGCACCTTTTCACGTATCTCGCGATGAAGATCTTTCTTCGGGTCCTGAAATACCCACGAACGTTACGCATTTTTACAAAATCTCATGGTCGAAGTAAAATATTTTCAAAAATGACCAAATTTTTATTATTTATAAAGAAAATCAATTGTGGGAATTGGAAAATTTCTTATTAATTTGAAATATTTTTATTCTAGAGAAAAAAAATCGACGATTTTATTTGAATCGATTAATTAAATTGACGAAAATATCGATTTCGATTGTTTAATTAGTTGAATAAATTTATCTCGACTCGATTTAGAATGAAAAGAGGTAAAAGAAAAATCGATTAATGAGAATAAATGGATCGTGATGGAGGGGGAGAGAGAAAGAGAGAGAGATCGACCTGATAATCGTCCAAGTGTCGGCTGTGATACATCTGCGATCTTCCGTCGTATTTGACCTGACGAATTTCCTCGTTGAGGGCCTTTCTGGTCGGATCCAAATTGCCGGACTTTGTCGCGTTCGAGTCCATTTTTGGTGTCGGCGATCGCGATCTCCGTGCATTACCGAGATCGCTCAACTGCCTGCGAACCGGACTAGATGGGAATTTGATCTGAGTCGTTGGACTCGGCGAACGATTGCCGGTTTTTTTCAGCTCTTGTCCGAGCTGACGATGGGATTGATGAGGCGTTGGCGAACGCGATCTATTCCCCATTGCCGAGGGGCTTCTAGGTGTCTGTAACTGATGTGACTGTGACTGTTGTTGTTGCTGACTCGGTTGTTGAGCCGATCCGGGACAAGAACCGACGCTCGATGCCGAGCTACGTCGAGTTCTGGGAGGTGATCTTTAAAATATACGAAAAACAAATAAAAAATAATAAATATTTAAAAAACAAGGTTTTTTAAAAATAATTAACAAAAATTCAATTAATCAAATTTAATGAATGTTTCAATTAAAGGTCTTCTAATTTCAAAATCTATTATTTTTCCAATATTGATTAATTGATTAATGAATTATCAAAACAAAAATTCAATTAATCAAATTTAATCAATGTTTCAATTAAAATTTTGCTAATTTAAAAATAAATTATTTTTGCAATCTTGATTAATTGATTAATGAATTATCGTTTGATGGAGGATGAATAAAAAAATTGAACGAACCTCTCGTAATGCACCTGCGCGCTACCAAGATCGAACGAGCCCCCGGCCTTCTGTATGAGTTTGGCCGAAATCATAGATCGATGGGCTTCGGTCGTAGGAGAAAAGAAGAAGAAGAAAAAAAAGAAAACAAATAAATAAACTCTGTTTTTATAACGGTCCTCGTAACTGACGAAACTTTTCTACTCGAACGTAGAAAGATAAACGTATTTTATTTACACGAGGAAATATATTTATATATATACATATATATGTGTAGGTATATATGGGAGACCATGGTAGATGATACTTACACGTACGACAACGACACGGATCGTGTTTGTCGAGATAGTGACTGAGAGTGTCCCAACCACCGCCCACGCGTACCATTACGTGACTCCTCAAGATTCTCACGAATATGAGGACCTTGGTGTCGCCGATCCTGTATTTGCCTTCGGAAACACGTATCATCGGAAACTGGGTCGGGCAAGTGCACCTCTCCACCAAGTCGCGAACCTATAATAAACAAACAAACCCCACGAAAACACAAAAATTAACATATTATTTAATCACCTTATCGACACGAATCATTCGTTCAATTTTATCGAAAATCATTCGTATAAATTTTATCTTGGTTCGTAAATCCAATCATAAAAAAGTGTGATAAAATTCATGATAAAACAGTAAAGATATCCATCTGGCCAAAAAGTAATTGCGTTTTTTTACCGTAGATTACTATAGGAGCCTGTGTATTAGAAACGCAATGACTTTTTGGCCAAAACGTCAATGTCAACGTTAGATTCCCGCGTTTCGAATATCCGTCGTTAATATTAACGGTAGTACCGTCGCTCGATCAATATTCCTAGACGAGACTGTCCATAAGCCACGACGCACGATAAAACGGAAATTAATCCGAGATAGCGGAAACTGTTGCCAGTCGACGAGACCCGATCGAATCGGTCCAATCTCGACCGATTGTCGTCGAAATCGTGTCGATAAAGAGAACAAATTTTAGATTAAAAAAAAAAACAATTAAAAAATGGTCGATAAGCGGAAAATAAAAAAAGGTTGGAAATAAATTGAAAATGGCGGGATATCGTTGAACGCAGCAGTTACTACGGATATTTACTACGGATCGGAACCACGAGTCCTCGTTCGAAGCGCGGTGAATCGGTTGGCACGAATTGTATGGCGCATTGCAGGTGAGCAGACAGGATGAATGCTTATGATGCTATAATGCAAGGCCATCGAGAGGAAGGGGGGGCCTCCCTTACGTAAGCGAATCTAGCGAGATACGAAACGGGGAATACACGGGAGATTATCCGTGCGTACGTTCGTTTTCAGAGAGAGAGAGAGAGAGAGAGGGAGGGGGGGGGCAGATAAATAATACACGTATGAATCCGAACGACCTCTCTCCATTGCGCTGGACATAGCGCGTTTCTTTTTTTAGAAACGGATATAAAAATTTTATTGCACGGAACTGAGAATAATTGTCGGGATTCTTTTTTATTAAAAAAAAAATAAATTTTTTAAATTCTGATATTTTATAGACACTATATAATTCCGTATGGTGGAATTACAAGATAAAAAAGATTTTGACGAGGAAATTTATTTTGAAAATTAGTTAGGAAAAATGGTGGATAGAGAGTGAAATTTAGCCTGAAGAATTTTTATCTATAGTTACACTATTGTCTAGGAAAAAATTTAATTGAGTTAAATTAAAAAAATTAATAAAAAAAACGATAATTTACAAATAAAAACTAATAATTGTGAAATTTATCGTGTTATTAGGTAAATTGTACAATTTATGAAGTTCGCTAATGGAACTCGATGCTATAATTTAATACACAACGCATATATATACAACGTTATATACGAGTTTAAAGAGAAACAAAAAAAAAACTGTTCCATCGAGGGATTATTTTTTTCCCACCCACGTATAATTGACTCAAGGCTTTATCGAGAAATTATTATTGCCTACAAATTGTTTGTTTTATACGGTGTGCCGTTTAAGCGCACGCGCGTATATAGAGTTTAGTGTCTAATGGAGAATAGAGAGCAGGTTGCTCTTGAGAATGGTTGTACGTCCAGCTGCTGGAGGTTTCCACACACACAAATACAAACACACACACACACATCTATATCTATATATATAAATATAAGAGAAACGAGTCAAAGTCATCGGTGCGTTAGCTATTATCATGGGGAGTGGCGGGATGTGGGAGAGCGAGTATTGCGTTTGTATGAAATATGCTCATTGTGAATAAATCTCTCTCTCTCTATATATATATATATATATATATATGTCTACGCAAGTCTGAATATCGAAGTCGCTCCTGCTGCATGCCTTCGTTCCAATGTACACTTCCCTATCGTATATTATTCGCTATATAGTGTCCGTTTAATACTCGTACCACTTGATTATTCATAAGAATCATCGAGGAGTCTCATTATTCATAATTCATGAATCACAAGACACTCCGCTACAAATATGCCACAATAATCTGTTCCGCTTATGGCGAAACCAGAAGTGAACGAGTTTTCTATGTATACTGTACAGGTATGATATATATATATATATATATATACATGGCGGAGTGATAAGTCGCGTTTCGACGCAACAATTTTTCAGCCAAGGAACAATCTAGTTTTTCGATCGGTTCCAGTTCTTTAGTTTTCATTTTTTCCTCTTCTCTTTTCTACAAGTCATGTTAATTTTTTTTCATTTTTGGTGAAAGGGAATTAATTTTTGTTCGAATTAGGAATGAAATAGGTCGGGAAAATTTATTTACGATTTTGTCGAAATGCTAAACGATTTAAGATAATTGGTTTTTTTTTTTTTTTAAATATTTTCTTGGCGCGTTTTAGTTTGGTTTGATTTCTTCGAATCGTTGGATCGCTCGTTGATCCTCGAAGTTCGATGAAGTTGGTACCTAGCAACATGGAACATCGATACGCGAAGCGTTGGTTTAATGCCGCAGCGATGTTTAGTACGACGCGTGTATAACTATATATTGGCGTAGCGGCAAGTCTCGGGCGTCGCGCCGGAATCGCGCGTTGCGCCGCACACCGCGTCGCGTCAGACTCTCCCCGCAATCAATACATCGCAAACGCGAAAGCTCTCTCTTGCGGCCCTCTCAGCTGTTTCTCGCCTGCCGGTTAAAGCTTTTTCTTTTTCCCTCTTTTTCTTTTTTCATCGCAAAATTAACAATATTTTCGGCTAAATATTATAACAATATAAAATCGTTGAAAAACAGTAACAAAATAAAAAAACGAAATATTTCGTCGTTATAAATAATAATTTAAAAAAAATATATAAACAAATATAGATTTGTATATAAAAAAGATTGAATTTTCTTGGGATTAAATTTCTCAAAGTTTAATCGATAAAGTTGGCGATCGTCAGAAACGATTAATTAATTCGTGGATGAGATTTTATTTGATTAATTTAGTATTTTGTAAATTTGCATAGTTGAGTTTTTGACGACGTTGCAGAGTCTTGGCGGAATGTCACGGTGGGAGAGGCTTAAGGGAAGGAGAACGAGTGGTTAAGAGTCGTATAGCGACATTGAGTAGGGCAGCAACAGCGTAGAAACGTTTGACGTTAGTGCGTTATAAGCCCCGGGTGAATTTGCTCTTGCACCGGGCGCGGCTCACTCGAAGCCAACTCCGATGACGAGAGTAGTGAGCTCTCTCTCTCTCACTCTCTTTCTGCCCCTCACTCTCTCTCCCTCTCACTCTCTCTCTCTCTCTCTCTTTTTGCCCCTCTCTTTCTCCCTCTCTCTCTCTCTTTTTTTGCCCCCCTCTCTCTCTCTCTCACACACACACACACACACACACGTCTTGCCTCTCTCTCTCTCTCCTTCTTCGTCTCACTCTTTCACTCAGTTCACTCCCGGGCACACCGATCCGTGTCCTTCGAGTCAATCAACAACGTTTGGAAGCACCTCGAGTGTACTTTATTGGAATAACCCAGATTCACACCGAGAGAGGTCGCTCACTACGGAGCTTCACTCTTTGCACTTCCTTCCTTTCCACTTTCCGATTATTCAACCCTCGTCGAACTTTTCGTTCGTAAATTCCAACAGAAGAGAAACAACTTTAGATCCTAATTTTACTTTAATTATGACGCGTGACGTTCAAAATTGTGAGAATAAATTTTCAAAAATTATCCTACATTTTTTATTTTATTTTGTTCCAATTCGTAGAAATAATGAAAATTTTATAATTTTTTTCAATTTTTATCGAGCATACATTTTTATTTTAATTTCCAGGATTCGAATTATTTTTATTTTTAATGAAAAATTTTATCGATGACTGATTTATTAATATCAATAATTTGATATTATTGATAACGATTAAAAAAAATATCATCGTCGATAACGATGAAATATTGAAATGAAAATTTTTGCGACGTTCACGTGATTACGAAAGAGCACGAATATCCGTTTCGCGAGATGTCGTAAGGGTTATTGTTGACGTTAATTATTCTAGGTCATACATCTTCGATTTTTTCTTTTAACGATCGAATTTCCCAACGATCTCCGGGGCAACGTCGATGAAAGCCCATGAAGAGTGATTAGCCAAGCCTCAGACCGCAGCTAGACCTTGCACGGCTCAGTAGCTCGCAACATAGAGACGGACACTGACGATGAGAGAGAGAGAGAGCCAACGTGAAAGAGAGAGTAAATGAGAGAGAGGGAAAGAGGGAGAGAGAGAGAGAGAGAGAGAGATCATGCAGTTTCCTAGCCGTTACGATGACGTCGGGGGCTGCGGAGCTCAGAGCTCACCGGTTAATCGTACGTAATAACTAACACGCTATCGAGACCGCAGCTCGCCCCTTTTACGGTAGCTTTTACAAAAATATATCTATATAATCGCGTGTAAAATATTCCCCGTGTTTAAAGTTCTTCGCGTAGAAGGACGGAATCGAGAGAGAGAGAGAGAGAAAAAAAAATGATGACTGGGAGGAAAAAAATTATTCGACGAGAAGAGATGTCGATTTGTCATGGTGGAGAGAATTTTCTCTTTTTCTGTTATCTAAAGTCGTGTGGGAAATTTACAAAATAATTAAGATTGCGAATTTTATGTTTTTCATCATTCTCTCTCTCTCTCTCTCTCTCTCTCTCTCTCTCTCTCTCGCTCTCTCGTTATAATTCAGCAAAATCGTTCTCGATAATGCTCCGTTATTGGCGAGTTGCGTCACTCGAAACGGAATCATTGACTTTGATCCCCGTCGCGTTATTCGACCCCTCGATTATCGATCGAGGTCAATAATTATGCGAATCTAATCGTTTTTGCGTTAATTAAAAAAAAACGACCGACGAGCAAACAAACAATTATCTTCGCGTTTTACATATTTTTTTCTTTTTTTCAATTATAACGCGAGTCTGATCGAACATTGAACAATGATAAATATAAAAACTCGTAATAAAAAATCAATTTTCTGATAATTAAAAATATCGTTTGTCCATTCGATTTTATTACTATTAGATATATTTTTTTTATTACAAATGATATAATAATAAATAAAATTAAAATTAATATGCGAATATAAGAAATAAATTTAAATTATTCACATTTGTAAAACGTCACTCAAATTTGTGAAAAATTTAACTCGATTCAACGATTCTCCGAGAAAAAAAAACCCCATAAAGTCTGAACTAAAAGTTCGTTTCGTGTCAATAGCGAGTTGTAAAAAATCTTTAATCTCACGAAGCGTCAGTAATGTGTCACAGTCTCGGGACACGCGATAACGTCGTGCATATCGTTCCTCTCTCCCTATTGCACGCTTCGTATTTCTTATCGTCCAACGAAGGATTTCTCTTCTCCCCCGAAAGAAAAAGAAAAATGAAAAAAAAGAGAGAAAAAGAAAAACATTAGGAAAAAGAAGAGAAAAAGTGCTACGCAAATACGAAGAATTTAGGTCCGAGCGCGTTACGAAGAGTGTCAATACGAAAGACGACGAGGAGGAGAAGGAGTAGGAGGAGGAGGAGGAGGAGGAGGAGGAGGAGGTGCGATATAAGTGGCTGTACAGAGACACCGGATGAGCCACGACGAGATATTCTCATTTCTATTTTTTCCTTACCGCGGAAGACACGTAAAATAAAAAAGAAAACAAGAAATACAAAAAAATACTTCTTCTCGTCAACCGTGAATATAACGGTGAAAAATCTCTCTCTCTCTCTCTCTCTCTCACACATGAACGAAAAAATTTCATCCGTCTTCTCTTTAACGTTAGAACATACCGGAGACTGGCGCTTATCGGGAGCGAACAAATATTTTTAACATTGAAAATCGTTCGGTACGGTACAAAATTGATGTTACAAGATTTTACGAACCGAGAGAGAAAAAATAGGGAGAAAGAGAGAGGGATAGAGAAAGAAAGAGAGAGAAAAGGTGGAATAGAGTCCAGAAGGAAGCTTGGCCAGGAGGCAACAATGATAAAATCGTTTACTTCATGTATTTTCCTGTATATATATATATATATATATGTATGTATATACTCGAGATTCTCTGCCTACGTACATAGCATTAAACTTGCGATACACATATCTCTCTCCCTCTCCCTCCCTCTTTCCCTATATATATATATATATATATATATATATATATATATATACACGCAGGTACATAATGCATGTAATATACACATATCGGAGTCAAATAAATATTCCATCTATGAACGTTGGCCACGGTTACACGGTATCGATGTGTCCGTGGTAGGCGTTGCGCGTTGTACATATTGCATTGCGCGCGGAGAGGATCGAGACTCGTAATCTCTCGCGCCTCCTACTCGCGATCTGTTCGCGAGAGAGAAAGAATGAGTGAGAGAGAGAGAGAGAGGGAGACGCGGACTATGCGGCCTTTCTCGTTCGAGCAAGGCCGACTATCGGAACAGCTCGATCGCTTCACTCTCGCGGGACTCTCCGAGACACACGTCGCGCGGCAGCAGCAGCAGCGGCGATTGCCCCGAAGCTTTGCTTTTTTTTTCTTTTTTTTTTGTTTTTTTTTTATTTCTTTTGACATTTTTATTTCTTCGCAATATCCCCGATATCCTCCCGTTCGAAACACGGACTCGCTCGCGCAATCGCCTCGACGAGACCTTTTCCCCCGTGTCTATATCGATATTGTTTTTCTTTTTTTTTCTTTTTTCTTCTTTTTTTTTGGATTGTACTGGTATTTATCATGTGAAAAATACAACTCGAGTATCGCATCCTTATTCTTGGTCTGTCGCAATTCGTCGGGCGAAAGGTTGACAAAACGTAAATATTTGCATTTTTTGGGGGGGTTTGATCGAGGGATTGTAAAGCAGGGGGATGCAAAATGTGATATTCGTGTTGTAGGGGAAATTTGCGATTTTTCAATAAAGGCTTTTTAGACGAAGAACAATTTTGACTCTTGTAAAGTATCGATAGTTCAGAAACGTAAATTGATTCCGGGATTTTGTGTCTTCGTAGGGAGATTGAAAAATTGAAAATTTCTCGTACAACACGAATATCAAATTTTTATTTTCTATTCTTCGTAATTCGTCGGTCGCAAGGTGAAAAAAGATGTGTAAATTCAGGTATAAGTTGGCCAAAAAGTAATTGCGTTTGTTTCCCACTAGATCGACATAAGCGCCGAGTGTATAAAAAACGCAATTACTTTCTGGCCAGTTCGATAATTATCGATTCGCGGCAAAAAATTCAAGCTAAAGTTATACTTTGAACGCCTTGAACTTGACACGAAAGGGACGAGAGAGAGGACGATCAATACCGTGGCCGGAGGAAAGGTCCCTGCAGCGTTTGGGAGAGCCTCCTCTTCTTCATCCCTCCCTCCGACGCTCACCCTCCTCACGTCCTTGCCAGTTTCGCCGCAGGATCGAAGTCTCGTGCGAAGTACGAAGTCTACTACGTTCATTTTTACGTCCCTTGGACGATAACCACGAGCAAAAAAAAATTAACAAAAATCTCGACTTTCTCAAAATACTTTCCAATTTCCCAACAAACTACCCCAAAAAACTCTTTAATTCCTCAAACTTTTTGCAAACTTCAAATTCGACAAATATTTATCCTTTAATCTCCATTTAAATTTCCCTCTATATCCTTTCAACAAATTTATCCTCCACCCTCTCTCGACATCCCTCCCTAGTCGTGATTTTCCCCTCGCGGTTTATGATTTTACCACGAGCCTCGAATTACACTCAAACACACACACACACAGACACACACGTACACATATATGTCGTCGATCGAGCTAATTCTAGATATCTGATAATAGGCTCGCACATGCCCCTTTAATAATTCGCTGGAAAAAAAAAGAAGGTAGACGTCATACCGATAGCACCGAGGCAATTTCAACCTCGACTATACGGCTACGATCATATCCGCAATTTTATCCATATACGTTTGTACCTATATACACATATCTATATATCTATATGTTTTCATTGGCGACGCAATCGCGACTTTTGAGCCTGGCAACTCATCGAGTAATCGGGTTTTCCAGTAGACTAGAAATCATACGTATATATATATATATTGATATATATATATTGATATATATATATATTGATATTTATGTCATATATGTAGGTACTCTAGACATATATAGGGGCACTATAGTCCCATATCTATAGGTAGGTTTATATTAGCTGGTACGCAAGGGTACCTCCGGTGTTATCGAGCGAAAACTGGCTGGCCGGTTGCCCTAGCCGTTGCGACTCAACATTCTGCATTCCTCGAGGCACTGCAGAATTTTCAATCGACGCTTCTAGCTTCTGGCTTTTCCCTGTTTTCCTCGTGTCCTTCTTGCTTTTATATACCTATTTTCTGTATATATATATATATATATGTATATATATGTGGGTTTGTGTATATGGACATAGATTCGTGTGATATGCGTTCTAGGTATTTACTCGGTACGTGTCATTCCTATGCGGCAAGGAGAGGCCTGTATGAAGATATTGTTGGCTCAGACTAGCGCTTACCTACATGGGAAAATGTCAATCCTGGCATTCGGTCACTATCGCAATGTCGCGCGTGACGGTATCTTGGTTTCAGATTTTTTTCTCTCTTTTTTCTTTTTTTCTTTTTTTTTGAAATTATTTTAAACGTATGGATAGAGCGAAATTTTTCGAAAAATATCATTCAGAGAATCAACAATTATGAATCGTTTTTGTAATTATTTAAAAATTATGTTGATTCGAAGAATAACAATTTTTTAAATGTTTTTAAATAATTGTTAGAATAATAAAAATTGTTCGATCGAAAAAAGAATCAATCGATCGATTGAAGAATTAGGAACGATATTCGATCAATTATACCGTTTCTTACATCCGGAATTCCCGACGACACAAAACGCGTCGCTCCTTCTTTCCACCGACACAACGGTCGACCGATTTCCGGTCGGAAATTCCGTCCATTAAATCAGCCCGTTTCTTTTCATTTCCCCGTCCCTACTACACGACTTCTCGGAGACCCTTGGGATTTTTATCAATAATATCGTTCGATATCGCGTGTTGGCATCGCGGTTTTAGAAACGTGACGTGCCAATTGACAAAACAAGACCAAGTCGATACATCTCCCTCTCTCCCTCTCTCTCTCTCTCTCTCTCTCTCATTCCAACGTGTCGTAGGGAATCTCGGTACCTATACCCATACTCCTCGAGTAGTTCGCGTGCTCGGTAAGAGACAACGACGACAACGACGATGACCACGACAGGCTCCAGGAGAGATCGGGCTCTCGACAGCGATCGCGATTTAATCTCGATGAAATTCTCGCGAGAACGTCGATTCGATGAAAAACGAGTGTGGATATGCATCACGGAACTCGCGGTTGTTGGGCCATTATAATCGTGTATTAGATACGAGGAACGATAGAAGAGCGCGCGCGTTTTACAGTCGGATAAATTTATTCCGCCAATTATCCGTAGGTCGAAGGAGGCCTATACCATATCTATACGCGCCTTTATAACGAGTATGATTACTCGGGTCAGATAAGGGCTCGTCGAGGAAAACCGAGACGCGACAAGTCCGTACATCGGCCGATAGTTTTATCATCCTTCTCGTATGTTATCGTCGGACTCAATTATTTCCGGATTTGATTTATTTAAAAAAAGAACAATAAATAGAAAAAAGGAATCTTTGGTTTAATTATTAATTTAATATCGTGTCGATTGTATAAAATGTTGTTATTGTTCGAAGAATAATTTTATCGAGGTGAGTTTACGATGTTATTGATTAATTATAATAATTAATCAATTAATTATTAATATTATAATATTGTATGTTATAAGTATTTACAATATTCTATGATTTTATATCGTAATATAAGGTTATAGAAAATTTTCTTTGAGATCGATGCGTTTTTTCAATTAAGAAAGATCGATCGATCGAGTTAATTAATCGATTAATGACGATACGAAAAAAAACGTGTTTTAAAAATAAATAAATAACTCGATCGATTAATCAATTAATTTTACGACGTTGAATGAGATTAAAGCGTGAGTAACTTACCATTTCGTCGAGGCTCTTGAGATCGTTGGTGACAATTTGAGGCTGCGGTCCATAAATGAGACAGGGATCTTGTCGATTGATATCGGCGTACTCGTCCTCGTCATCGGCATCCTCGTCGTCGTCCTCGTGATTATTATGACCATTCGGGCTCGTCCCGGAATTATTCGTCGCGTTATTCGCCTTGTTGTCCGCCGCTATTTCACGATCGATCTGCCTCTCCATCTGGACCAACATCGGAGCTAACATACCGAATTTAGCACCGCGTCTCGCCACTTCGAGGAGACACAGGATAACGTGTCTCTCGTTCTTGCGCATTATTAGATCGTCCGTCTCGAAAAGCAGACACTCGATTATACCGAGACTGTTACGGCACCACGTTATGAAGTTTGACACGTTGTCACGGGCGAAGAAAGTGCCGGCCTTGGCGTTCGGCAAGAAGGCCACGTCGCTCAACTGGCTCATCGGCATTGCCAGTGACGATGTTATCGAGCGAGTCATTATTTTACGCGCTTGACGCCTCGCGACGTACTCCGAAGCTGATTTTCTAACGCTGTTCGCATGCTGAAATCAGACAATCGGACAAAAAAAATGATGAAATATCGATTATTTCGAATTTTTTTTTTCATTTTATTTTCATCAATGATTCGTTGATTAATTTCTTAATTAATTGCTTTATAATCTTTGTGCGATGATGATAGGATTTTTCTTTTTCTTTACATCGACACTATTTCTAATAATTAATTGGAAAATAATGCAAATTCGTTTTCCTCGAAATAAACAAAAATCCTTAAAATAACGAAAAATTATTAAAACGTAATTAAATCGAGTTTTTTTTTCAATTATTTCTAATTATCAAACTTTTATCAATTATTTTTCACGAGTATACGCTACGATTAATTAATTAGCTCATATTTTTCTCATGTTTCTCAAGCTATTATCAAAATTATATGAAATATTCGTTTCTATTTTTTCGAAACGTTTCAAAAGTTGAATTAATTAATATTCCCGACTAATTGATTAATTAGTATCGAATGTTGGAAAATTAAGAGACATCGGTTCACGCGGTCGTATATAGAAAGCTCGAGCGATAGTGCAATAATTAAGTGCGTACGAACGACAGTCGAGACTCGGGCGCGACGTCATTATTTATCTCGTTTCAGCCGTTCGTTTATTCAGAGGCGCGCTTTCCTCGAACATACGTGAGAGCGTTAGGTCGATCTCCCGGATGACTCTCTCTCTCTCTCTCTCTCTCTCTCTCTCTCTCTCTCTTTCTTTCTCTCACACATACAACATCTGTCGCTTCCTATGCATTTTTCTCTCTCGATTCATCTCCCACATAGCTGGTAACGTGTAACAGAGTTTTTGCTCCGGCTCTGAATGCGAACACGTGGTATCCATAAGGCAACTCTACGATTCTCACACACGACCGATTCTCTCAGACTCTCCCCGTGTACGCCAACCGACATCCTCGGTTCGTTCAATTTTTCGTTGGGAAAAATTTAATTCAGGAATTAATGAAAATTGTGAACGAATGAAATTCATTTGTGGGAGAAAAATGCGAAACGGTATTACCGAGAAATGAAAATTTCTTGGATATTCGACTTTCGAATAATTTAGAATTATATTTTCATTATCATTTTGACAAAATTACCCTCGTTAATTAATAATTCAACATTCCAATTAATTTTTATCATCGATTTTACAATTTATTTCCAATTTTTCGAATAATTTCTTCTTCTTCTTCTTCTTCTTCCTTTTTTCCGTTATTTTCAAATTATTTTTACGAATAATATTTTTATTCAATTTTACGATCAATTTTTTAATTATATCTTTACGATCAATTTTCACGACCAATCGCGTCTCGTACGTAAAGCGTTTTCGACGAAATCGTGTGTTGACAACCCTTCCCGACGATCCCACAAGCGAGAATCTCGCCGCGTGTGTGTCCCCGTAAGCCCCGAAGAGATTAACGAAGTAGTGGGAACCCTAACGAAAAAAAAAAAAATACACAACGACGATCGTTTCTACAACATCCGGCTAACTGACACAATATGATCGTGTCCCCGTTCTCGTTCTCGCCGCCCCCTCGTAGATGCTCGAATAATCTTATCAACGGCCTCAAAGCCGATTAGAACTCTTCGATCGCGATGAATCGTCCTAACTCTTTTTTTTTCTTTTATTATTTTTTTTCCTCTGTTTCTCGATACATTTTTGTAAAACGTTTAATTCCTCCCGACCTCCTCTTCCTTCTTTTTCCTCGTCTCCTTCTTCCTTCTCTCTCTCTCTCTCTCTCTCTCTCTCTCTTCATTCCGAGAATATTAACGACAAATTATGAAGGCGATACGGAGAATCGGTCTCGATTAAACGCGTATCCGCCGGTCCAAATGTTAACAAAGTGACAATCTCGTGATTGGAGGCAACGCGGCGTGAAACAAGCGTGAAATTCCCGTCATCTTGACGGGTTTGTCGCGAGAGAAAGAAAGAAGCGGTGGGGGGGGGGGGGGGGTAGGAGTCGCGAGCGGTGGAGTAGTTGGCGGGGGGGATGGGGGTTTGCGGGGGGGGGGGGGGGTAGCGATTAAGCGGCCGACGACGAGGAGATGACGAATCTCGGTGATGTTGGCTGTCCCGAGCGACTCGCACACGCTCGTGCGAACGCGCATCTCGCGAATAATGGACCAACGAGAGAGAGAGAGATGAAATCGGATTGAATTGATTCGAATTAAATGTATAACTTCGCGAATCGTTAAAAGAAGAAGAGAGAAAGAAAAAGAAAAATTCCTTTTTTTTTTTTAATAAAATAAAAACGCGTCTTGCCTCGTTTCGAGCGACGACGAGGGAACAAAGACACCCGATTATATCGAATTACGCATGGACGCGTTCACCGATTGGTCGATCGTGATACGTTTATTGCTTTTAAGATCAAATAGAATCTCGGATGTGATCGTGAAATTTACAGATTTTCAATGAGACGAACAGAGAGCAAACAAAAAATGACAATTTTCGTGCACGTTGATCGGTCGAACGAATGGCTTGCTTTTATTTCCATGAAAATGGACGAGATTTCGATTAAAAAGAAAAAATCTTCCTATCCAAAATTATAATTATAATAAAATATTTTTATAATATTATCTTTCGCTCTATGTACGATCGAATCTTTGTCTTTTTCTCTCGTTCTTAAACCGTAGATATCCCACGAATCGTCGGAGATGAGAAACTCTGACGCGAGGAACGAGGCTATGTACACACGTACGTGCCAAAGAGATTATCCCTCGTAACATATACACACATACATATATATATTTCAAGCAATATGTTGCTTGCATATTAGTAACCTCAAGTATGCTGTATCATACGTATAGTGGAAAGATAGAGAGATAGAGAGAGTGAGAGCGAGATAGAGAGATAGAGAGAGTGAGGGGAAGGGAGGGGGGTGGTAGAGACAGAGAGACAGAGATGGAAAGTTTAGTGGCCGGTTGGCCTGCTCATCACTCGACGACAGGCAGGATGTCACATTAAGCGAACTACGACCCCCGTAGCGAGTATCGTCGCAACTCCGCGACAAAAACACGTCGCAAATCGGCTTAATCGAAATGTCACCCCCCCTTCCTCCCTCCATCTTCCTCCACCATACAATCGTGAATGCGCAAACAGGGCGAACGATCATTAAAATAGTTTGCATCCACGCGAGTATCGAGGAAAGAATAAAAGGAAGAAAAACAAATAACACGCGTCGCGTCTCGAGAGATCCGAACGAGATATTAAATTATAACGAGAGCGCGAACACGCGTTTTGTCATCGGTTTAAAACGACGCGAACGGTTGATCGTTGTTGTTGTTTTTTTTTTGTATTTATTTTTTCTCGTTACGTCGCACGTTTTTCTCTCCCGTTCGCGTCATCTTACGGAGAATCGACGTCGCACGCAGGTGACGCGTTAATCATTTCGTTCGAAACGAAGAGAGAGAGAGAGAGATAGATATATATATATTTATTATGCCCTAGCAAGCTATGGGGCAATAAAGACAACAACAAAAGATATATACAGGTGTAAATTAAAAATAAAGTAATAAAGTAATAATGTTAAGTAATTGTTAAGTATATAGTAATGGTAGGGGAAGGGGGCCCAAAGCGAGCACCAGCCTAAAGCGAGCACCCCATAAAAAATCAACGTAAACCAACTCGACGTGGTCTCGCGTCTCATAGACATTACCCCCCACCCCGCCACTCTCCGCGGTAGTTGTACCCCGCACCTCGGACGAACCCTAAGGCTCGTGTGCAAAAAAAAAGAATTTCGCCGTTTTTATACAATAAAAGGATGGTATGTAGATTGTGTTTTGCCTGATTTTGAGTGCTCTATGTTATTATCGAGATGCGTCTTGTGTATTGGGCTTATCTTACTTTAATTTAATCATATTTGCGTGTAAATATGAAAATAAATTTTAGGTTTGGTCCGATGAAAACGTGGGCGTGACGTAAAAGGCAAAGCGAGCAGGGCAACGCGAGCATGCCCACTATGCCCTCGTGATCATGCTCGCTATGCCGTCTGTTGATTGCATTGAAATGACGCTAAATTTTTATTTTCTTATAATTATCATTGTGTTATTTACCTACTCTAGTCATTTCATTTCCTTTAGGGTGGTGAATAAATATAAAAGAAAATCAGATCAAGGTCTTTGGAGTGAAAGTACGATGAAAAAAGCGATGCAGTAGGTGACTGAAATAAAGCTGAACAGTTTCTTTGTTTAATTTTAGGTCTAGTATTCTCAATATTCTTTTTGATTTTGTGAAAGTTTTATGAAACTATACGTTTGTTTCAAAAGTGAGATTTTTGTTTAATAATTTCGTTTAACAATATTTCATTTTGTTTGATTGTCGAATTTATGAAGAAAATACTGCAAAGTTACTGATGACGACTGAGTAATTATAAGAATGCTGATTGAGCGATGTTAATTTTAGATAAAGTTTAAGTACCTATAATAGTTATGTTTAAATTAATATCAAAATGATGTTCCTAATTATGTTATTGTGCAATAAAGATTCGTTATTATTGCCCTTCTGATATTTTCATCAATAAGTACATTTCTTATTTATTAATTAGACATTAAAAATAGGCGCATGCTCGCTTTACCCGTTGCGTGCCCACTTTGCCCTAATGCTCATGCCCGCTTTAGGCCAGCCTCCGGGCAAAGTGAGCATTCGAAAAGGTTTCATATTTTGGATTTTAGTTTCATATTCTTGACTCGTACGAGAAATTTATGCATTGGGTATGAAACTACAAAAAATTTAGCATCTAATAGCATTAAAAGTATTACTAATCTATGTATTAATATACGTTTTTCTCTTACTTAAACTTAGTGTGCCCGCTTTGGGCCCCCTTCCCCTAAGTGATAAGAAAATAGAACATAAATAGGTAAGTAATAAGTAATCGCAAGTGATGAGTAAGTGCAAGAGCAATTTAAAATAGATGATAGTATGTATGATAATAGATGGAATATGAAATAAGTCGTACAGAGATAAGCAAGTGATAGGTGATGGTAGATGATACATGATAAGCCAACAATGCAGACAGAGAAATATAGAGATAAATAGAGATATAATATTAAGAATTCGCCAAGTGAAAATAATAATACGGTCGCAGCACTCAAACAACCATAGAGAGGTCATCCACCGAATTTATCGATATAACGGGATCGCCATCTTGCTTCCTTACAAAAATCTTCGAATTCCTAATCCAAACATACCTACTTGTATGACTTCGTAGCTGCATATTCTTTTGCACGACGTAACAGCCGGTAGGTCTCATCGTCAGCCGATAGGAGCTTATTGACAAATGAGCGAGAGAGAGAGAGAGAGAGAGAGAGAGAGAATGAAAAGAAACGAAAAGAAAAAAACTAGGAACGAAGATAATGAAATTTGTCCGGTGTGAAGTCGATATTTTTCTTCAAAGTTTATCGATAGTTCGACTTTGCGCCTTTGACCGTGTACCAGGCGCGAGACTTTATAGTTTTCAGGTTACCACCCCCCTTCTACCCTCATTTCGTATTTCCTTCTCGGGGCATGCACAATCGCGACTACTGTTATAACTCGACGTACGCGCCTATTCTTTATTAAACACCAATGAGCGAGTGTGTGTGTGTGAGAGAGAGAGAAAGAGAGAAAAAAACGAAAGACGTGCCAACGCTTTCTTCGAGTACGCGCGCTCGTTCGTACGTGACTTTTAGCTCGCGGGAATCATCGGTCTCGGTACATCGTCGACGCCGTTTCGATCGCACTCTTTATTCGTAATCGTCGCGCGTGGCACGAAAGCCAACAGCCTCGACGAGAGTTCGAACGTAAATTTATTCGATTCGAGTAATTTCTTTTTTATTTCATTATTATTATTATTATTATTATTATTATTTTATATCATATTATTTTATCTGGAAAGAAGGTTTCTTTTCGTTTGTTGTGTTTATCTCGCGACGATAAAAATTAAATCGATCGAATAAATTTCCTCGAATTATTTTGCTTTCGAAATGAAAATGATTAATTTTCTTTGTTTTTTTTTGTAACGAATATGACGATAAAATTGGTAAATTATTCGTCGAAATTGATTAAATTGTATTCGTCATTGTTCGAGCGTATTTATTTTTGTCTTTGCGTAAGGGTGACGAGAAATGTGATTTTTTTATCTTCGAAGTTTAAAGATAACGGAACAACAGAGAAATGGAATTTGTAACGAAATTGCTCGTATCCGTTCGATTATTATTGGCTCGATCGTTCGAATAAATCGTAAAATTACGACAAGACGATTCCGTTCGAGAATATCACGAAGTGAGATAAACCAGAGTAACGAGCCAACAAAGAGAATCACTGTTCAATCCGTAGGTTCGAGTTTCAAGTTCATAGTTTCCTCGACCTCAACCCTCTCCCGCCACCCTGACGATTCCCTCGACCCTCGTTCCGTTTCGGACACAACGACATTTGTTTCCCAAAGTGATTCTCAATTTTCGATTCTTCGGCAACTTTTGCCTATTATATCGTCGTGCTGGTAATCTTTGAGAATAACAACAAAAAAAAGAAGAAAAAGAGATAAGATTTGGCCGATGACTCCGAGTTTCGGAGGACGCTACCCCCTCTTTCTCATTCTCTTCCTTCTCTCCTCCTCGCGCCACCTACACGGTACCCTGAGCGTTACTCCCCCATTAGCTCTCGCTATTTTCGTCTTTTCGACAATTTCCAAGACAACCCCCACGGATGTGCTCGCGAGAGCGTGATCGTTATTTTTAGAAATTCGAATATACCGGCAGGGTTGGAAACTGGGAAAAGGATCTCGTCGACGAATTTCTCTCCTCTCTCTTTCTTTCTTTCTTCTTCTGTCTTTCTCTCTCTCTCTCTCTTTCTCTCTATGGCCATTCATAAGCCAGACGAGACGAGAGACCGTCCAAAGAAAAACATATGCCTTCTATATACAATATTCTTATATATATATATATATATAAGAATATTGTATATAGAAGGCATATGTTTATATATATATATACATACACGTATGTATACATTAGGCGCCCAAGTCACACACGGAGATCCGACGAGACGCCAGGCTACTGCATTTTTATTTTTCTTCCTATACACGTATATATATATATATACATATACGTACTAAACATAAACAGCAGAGGGAGTTCTCCTCTCAGTTCTTTGCGTGTCACACTCCATTCGAGCGTACAGTGTATTTTTCTCTTTCATTTCCCGTCCATAGTTCTCTCGTGTTGTAGGATTTTCCGTATTCGAGACTTGGAACAAGGGAAAGAGACGAGAGATATAGAAAAGAGAGAGAGAGAGAGAGAGAGAGAGAGAGAGAGAGAGAGAGAGAAAGACCGGAGGTCGACGAACCAGTCGTGGGCATTGTTACCCCCCGAGAGCTTTGGGCGAAACTTCTTAACTACCTTCTTCAAAATATTCAGAAATGAAAATTAAAAAAAAAGAAGAAATAAATAAAAATTCAACGCGTCGCACGGCAAACCCGGAAATGTTTTTTTTTTGTCAACATTGTCAAACGAGACGCGGACCATTTTCACCCAAGAATGAAACGAAACGCCCCTACGATAAAACGGAAATAACGAATAAGAAAAAACTTCGTACATCGTCGCGCGAAAACAATACGAAATTTTCTATCGTCTGGACGAGAGAACAATTTTTATTTTTTTAACAACTCGACGTTAGTTCAAATAATAATTATGAAAACAATTCCCTCAAAAGCAAAATATATTTTATTACCGCAATATTAATTTTCATGTCTAACGAATTATTCATAATTATTATCCACGAAAAGACAATTATTTTTATGAGAAACGAACATAAACAAATAAAAATAAATATTGTTCATCTCATAAAAAAACATCTTAATTATATAAATAAATTAATAAAAATAATGATAATATTAAAATTAAAAAAAATAAAAACAGAACAATGCGTTCGTTAAGAACCCTGTACCGACGTTATTTCCTTGTAAAGAGATCCGGTGTTTGCTCGCGTACCAGGACGATGCGTAATAAGTCGAACGCGGGGGCAGCCACATCTGTGTGTACATTAAAAAAACCTTATACCCGGAACGGAAGAGAAAATAGGTATATGGAATTATATTATAGGCAGAGTGCTCCTTAACGTCCCGCCGAAAGAGTCACCCTCGTGGCTCGTCAAGGCGAACTACCAAAAAAAGCATCCTCGAGGATAAGCGGCAACACGACGTTGGTATCCATCGATCCTCGATGACCTTGCGCTCGTTTAATTCAACGCGCGGGTATATCGTCGAGAAATAAAGAAAGAGAAGCAACAACAAAATAAAATAAAGAAAAAAAAACATACAAATTCCATCTAAGGGGTTGAAATAATTGATGGCGAATATAGATAAACTCGTCGACGGAAGTGAGACGTTTGCGAATGACGCGAGGCTCGTCCTTGGCCATGGTATAACGAGGAACGAAACGAGCATCTCGATAGATAAGGCACACACATTTTTCAATCGAAAATGGCCAAGACAACGTGCAACGAGTTGGCATCGTGAGTAAAAAAAAAGAAGAGAAAAAAAATAGGGAAATTAAAAAATAAATAAACGTCTCGAGACTTTGCCACGTGCGCGTTTGATTCGAGAAGATAGAGGGGAAAAAATGCGAATAATGGAAGAATGAGAAAAAGACGACGTCACCGGTCGAGATAAAATTGAGCTCGATCCATAAATTCCAATTTCGTTGCAAACGAGAAGTACGAGAAAGAAAAGCAGATGGATCCAATTACGTTTAATTGATATCGTACATATCCGTGTATGCGACTCTCTCTCTCCCTCTATGTGTGTGTGTGTGTGTGTGTATTTTGTTCTGTTAGGTCGGAGCTACCACGCGACGTGTCGAGTCTCCAATTTCATCGGACGACATGAGAAGAGAGGATAGCGTGTTCTATCGCTGACGATAAGAACACACTCGTATTCGAATACACTTTGGACGATACGTTGCCAAAAAAAAAAAGTCACGTTCGTATAACAAGGATATGTCTTAAGAGTGTTTTTAAAATTGGGGTAGTTTAATTATATATAGTTTAGACGATATGTGATTTATCGATGAAGGAAACAGGGGCAGTTTTGAGCGATAGTAGGAATGTAAACAAAGTTAGTTCGAACGGTCGACGTGGTAAGGTAAGGTAATGCTATAATAATGATAAGCTCGTCGATCGACGAATACGGCAGGAAATATTGTACTTTGGGTGTATATTGAAAATTTCATAATCGACAATTTTTATCATCGTAATTAATCAAACTTGACCTATTTTTTTTTATCAACCAAGGCAAATCATTTTTTTTTTCTCAAACGATGAAGTTTCTCGATCGACGACTACGGCAGGAAATATTGTACTTTGGGTGTTTATTGAAAATTTCATAATCGACAATTTTTATCATCGTAATTAATCAAACTTGACCTATTTTTTTTTATCACCCAAGGCAAATCATTTTTTTTCTCAAACGATGAAGCTTCTCGATCGACGACTACGGCAGGAAATATTGTACTTTGGGTGTTTATTGAAAATTTCATAATCGACAATTTTTATCATCGTAATTAATCAAACCTGACCTATTTTTTTTTTGACCAACCAAGGCAAATAATTTTTTTTCTCACACCATGACATTAATCGTATTTGATTAATTTTTTATCGATAAACTTGATCAAATTATAGTGATTTTTTTATTTATCGTTGGATTCAAATGATTTCTCATTATAAAATTTATCAGAATTTGTACATTACGTTCGTAAGAAAGTTACAACGATCGTCGAATTTATCAGAGGAATATAATTGCCGTCCGACGGTCATTAATACGTGGCGCCAGTAATCAATAACTCCACTCCCGCTATCCCATTTAACCTCCTTGTCTCTGCAAGGATAATCACCGTCGCGAAAAACCTGTTTCTTTTTTTTTTCAATTGCCCGGTATGCAGATACGTGGCCAAGTTGTTCCGGTATCAAAATATATACATATATACATACACATATATATATAAATATATAATATGTGCGAAAGTGCCTGCGGGTTTTCGCACGTTAATTTCGAGGATATTATACCCGGTAGAAGTTGATAGACATAAAATCGGCCGTTGCCCCTATATAGTCGATTATTCGCGTGGTATTTGTTATATCCGACTTCGAAGGCTGCGCGCGAGTGCGAGAGGGAGAGAGAGAGAGAGAGAGAGACACTGCGCGCGCGCGCGGTGAGTGCGACTGCGAGAGCGCGGGCTGCCGAGTGGGGAGGGGCGCGCGCGAGAGAGAGAGAGGTAAAGCGAGCGAGCATGGCCAAGCGTGGCAGTGTGTCGTATAGCGCCGACGCGTAAACAGACCTAGGTGCTCTCTCGCTCTCGTCGTACCTTACCGGCACCACGAGGCCGTCGATCCTCGCTATAAACTCCAAGGATATGGTACGATCGGTCCGTTGAAAAATGACAATTCCTCTCTCGCTTTCGCACATGGACCGGTAGGTACGAAATGGATTTGCGACTCGAAAGAAGAGTGGAGCGGGAAAGAAGGAGATGAAAAAAAAAATTGAAAATTTTTTTTTGTAAGGATAAGAATGAAAAATGAAAGAAGAATACAGAAACTACTTCCTTTTCGAGATTGTCGGTGAGTACATAAAGCGTATGCGTAAGAGGCGCGAGTGCCTGAAAGAGAGAGAGAGAGAGAGAGAGAGAGAGAGAGGGAGGGAGGGAGCAAGAGAATGTAAGAGAGAGAGTTAGATAGCTCGCGAATAATGCGAAGCCGGTCGAACGAATAAAAGAAGTAACAAGTGCTGACGAGTTTTGCCAGCCTGTGCAAAAGAGAGAGAGAGCGAGAGAAAGAGAGAGAGAGAGAGAGAGAGAGAGAGAGAGAGAGAGAGAGTCTTCTCTCGCAATCAGACACATAACGAGAGAGTTACATTTCCGTAAATCACTCGGACGGAAACAAATTGCAAATGCTCGTTTACGAGATCGTAAAGACGACCTCGGGACGTCGCTGAGACGCGCGCGCGAGAGCGAGCGAGACGAGAGGAGATCTTCACTCGCGTCATCGACGCGAGGTTATAATACACAGTCTATGGACACTCATTTCGTATCGTTCCCAACTCCGATATCCTCCCTGGGTTACATTTCATGCCGTATATAAAAGCTCGTCTGAAAAAAAAATATATATATAGTTATACACAGAACGACGGTTCTCTTGCCTCTTTAGCACGTGGGAAATACTTCGGAGCGCTTTGTGCAGAGGCGTTGAGACACACGCGACGAGATAGCTGAGCTCGTTACTCACGTTTCTTATTTTTATTACTTTTCTTTTCTTTTCTTTTCTTATTTTTTTTATTAATATTTTCTTCTCGGCTCATTTTACTTTCGCCAATCAAATTTGCCGATCGATATATATTTTTTTCATTAAATTCATTTTTTTTTCTTCAATGCATTTTTAAAATTGTTACAAATTATATATTTTTTAAAATAATTTTGTCGCAATTTAAATAAATAAAGAAAAAAAAACATGGAAGCGAAAAATCGTCGGGCAAAATGTTTTTTATGATTTTTTTTTTCAATACTTTTAAACTTTTTTTTATTGACCTAATTAATTGAAAAAAAAATAAAATGTTTTTTTCAACCGAAGAAAAATTCGTCATAATTTCAAGTTTCTTCGATCGCCTGGCGATGTCCCATTAAAGTTTGGAGCGTGACCAGAAATGGAAAAATTGAGGGAGGGGCTGGGGGGTTTGGGGGAGGAAAATAGCATGGACGTAGAACGATGGAAAAGAGAAACGTTGAAGGAAAAAAATATCGCTTCTGCCCCCCCCCCCCTCTCTCTCTCTCTTCCGCAAACTCGCGCTATACGCGATTCCTAGTGGTCCCACGATAAACACCACGTGTGTGCGCATGCGCCTATATATTCGCGTACACCCACACAAAAACACACACACACACACACACACACGTGAGAGTTAGAGAGACGCGCAACTTTATAAACTACCGTGAGATGAATATGTATAGGTGTGTCAAGTTTATGCATGTGAATATAGCGTTGTCGCACACAGAGGGTAGTGTCGAGAGGACGGGGGCCGTTGACTTTCTCCGAGTTGGCGAGCCTAACGTACGCCGAACCGCCGGACCGGCGACACACGGCCGGCAGGCAAAGCTCTTTGGCGTACTAATGCAAGTACGTATATTCCCCTCTCAATAACCATTACACACAAATATACCCATATACATATATATATATATATATGTATCTAAAAGCGTGTATATATAGAACATATAAATATAAATATACAAATATGCATATTTACACGATTATGTATATACGGGACGTTCAAGTCGAACTGGACGAAATCCCGACCTATCCTCGTAGGTACCAGAATTCTTGGCCCAGAATTTGTCACCCAGTTATAAAAACAATTTCACAATCTTGCAGTCAGTTCGAAAAAACGTTTGGTATTTTTGTCTGCAATTTTTTACACATTTGTTTTTATTCATCAAGGAAAAGTTTGATGAAAAATGAATCGAGATAAAAAAATTTGTATTGAGATTGACAAAAATATATTCTTACAGGAGAAAATTAGTCATTCAATCAAAGTGGTATAAAGAGATTAGGGGTAGAATTTCAGAGGGTGAGTATCACGGATTTGTTAAATTGGGACGAAACGCCCCATATATAGCTTGATGTATATTTGTATATGGAGCAAATATCCACAATATATATATATATATATATATATGTGTTTGTGTGCTTTTACATTCGTGATCTGCCTACACTAAATATTTCTTTGGCGTGAATTTATAACGGGCTGTGAAAATAGTTTGGACCGAGCGCTAATAACGAAGGAGGGAAAGAGGACGGATAGAGAAAGAGAGAGAGAGATTATGCGGCCGGGAGTTGAAATACCTGAGAAGTTCTCCAGCTCGCTCAACTCCGGTCCGAGCTAAGCTCGCTATATATATATATATATAAATATAAATATATTTATATACATTTATAGATATACAAGATACGTTACGAGTCTCAGCTGCTGTCAAGGGAGATCAACACCTCCCACCGTTCCTCAACGTGAAGCGACGTCGCATATCCACCATCGATACGTCGCCACCTTTGTCATTTTTCACGTTACAACCCCCCCAATATAATTTCCTTAGCGACCTAATATTTCGCTAAGTCCACGACCTTCTCTCCAAGACAAGCCAATATTTTTATCGATAGACGATTGCAAAGTATCGAAAAAAAAATCTATAAGTATTTAAAATTGGTGCAACATAATCGTCTCCACTTCGATCGCTCAATTATCCAATATTTATTTCTCATCGATCCAATTGATCTTGAAACGTTGTCGATTTTTTAAAATCGAACTTCTAATCGATATGACGATCGATTTATTTTCGCCTGGATAGAAACAAAATTTGTTTCTTCGTTCGTCCCTGTCACGTGGTCGCGTTACCTGGCACAACAAATATTTTATTGCGTGAACGGTAAAAAGACCGAGAGAGAGAGAGAGAGAGAGAGAGAGAGAGAGAGATAGCGATAAAGACAGAGAGAGAGAGAGAAAACACGAGAGGAGAATGTAGGCCGTTCGATCGATGTCCCAGGCCTGGGATTATACACGAGCTATTAGGCAAAGTACACCGTTGTTACAAAACATTTTCATACCTATATACGTTCACTATTATTTATATACTAAAAAGAACACAAACACACATGACACACTAACACATAAGTATATCTATGTATTATAAAAATTAAAAGGCACTAAAAGTCATAAGGGCGTATCCCAGATCGATCGTCACGTTGATAGATGCGAGAAGTTTCCTTCTCGTATTAACCGGTCGCATAATGACCAAATGGTATTGATCTTATCGCGTTAATATGCCAAAGATGGATTAGGAAAAGTTTCGTGATTCCCCGTGACTATGAGCCTCGGCTACATTTATATACATGTGTGTGTATATGTGTGTGTGCGCGCGCGCGGTGCTCGATAGTTTCGATCACGATGACTCTCGGTGACGCCGGTAACCGTGAGGCCAACTCACGTTCGATAGTCCCGCGGAGGAACCGCGAGAGTCTCCTGCACTATGTGCAGCAACGAGCATGCACAAGCGGCGGCATGAACGAACCCAACATTTATATATATATATAAAAGTGTATGAGTCTCGCGAACGCACGTCCCTCGATCCTCTCGTAGATCAGTGAAAGTCTTCGCGTTCGTTGCTCGTTGCCCGTTGGCCTCGCGCTCAAATACTACCTTACGATCGATACTCTCCGTGTGCGGTTGACTATTTATACCCTATTGGGACGTTTTTTTTTCTTTTCCTTTTTTTTATTGTTTCGTTCGTATTTTATTTATTTTTTCAATAATTTTCTTTTTATTTTCATACAAAGATCGCGTGGGTGGTCAACGTTGACTAATGCATTGTTATTCCTACGTGTGTCTCGCGCGCGGACGTGCGAGAGAATACGCCAATTTTTGTCATTATCGATTTTAATTGTTCGACGATATTTTTTTTTATTTATCCCGAATTAATTAATCGCTTCGAGACGAATTTTTCGTTTTTTTCTTCGCGAAATCGTGGAATTTCGAATAGTTCGAATGGAATGTTTTTCTTTTATCGTGATTTTTGTCGATTCTACAAATTTTAATTTTTATTATTCATATATTAATCGTTTTATCACGATTGTCATCGATTCCGAGAATTTCCAATTTTGAACAAAATCGGAATAAAAATAAAAATTTGTTGGATTTTAACTTTATATATATTTATATATACATATATACATGTGTATATGCATATATAAATATATATAAAGCTTAAATTCGTTATATATTTATGTATGTAACAAATTTGACATTGGAGTCACGTAAGTCGGCGAGTTTCCGCTGGACGTCATACGCGAGAGCGCATATCCTCCGTGAGTCGCGGGCACGCGCCCCCGCTTACTTCCCTTCCCGAACGACGATAATGTGTTGGAGAGTCGCAACCGCGCCTCGGTGCAACAGCCGCATCGTTCTTACGTCGGTACGTTCGCGTTCGCGTACACGAAATTTGGACAAAAGCGCCGATATCTTACAACGTAATCAGTCTCTTTCTTCTCGATTTTCTTTTATCGAATTTTACGAGCCAGCTCTATTCGCGTACGAATCGATTCGATCGTCATCGATCGTCATCGATCGATACTACTGTTTCGATCGGTGCGATGACCCGACCTCTTTTTCTTGTTGTTGATGGTTTTTTTTTCTTCGCCTTTTTTTGTGGTCGCCTCCGGTACCGTTGGAGAGAGAAGAATTGATTTGCGTGATTCGAATAAATTTGGTTTATGAGAGGCGAGGGTTTGATTATAAAAATGCATTTTAATTTTGTTTTTTTTAATTGTTTGTCGAAAATAATTTGAAAAATCGCGAATTTTTTGTTTTGTTTTATTTTTGATTGGATGGATGTTGGAGCGTAATATTTTTAGCCGCGGATTAAATTTATCGACATGGGATTGTCGCGATTCTGATTGTAACTTCGATCTCGGTCGTTGGATGAAAAATTAAAATTCTCGGTTAGAATATTGCAAAAGCGCCTATTCGATTGGAAATTTGTCGCTGATGAAGATTCTGACGTTATTTTGCCCGATGTCTCAAAAACTGTAGGAGAAAATGCAAAAAGTGCGAAATAACGATTTATCCACTTAAGGTCGATAAATCTTGAAAAATCGAAAATGAAACCGTGTTTTTCATGTTGTGTGGGAAATTTACGATCGATATAGGCTCTTAGAGTTTGAGAAACGATCAAAATTTACCGGAATTAAATATATTACCGATTTGAATGGGTATCGGGAAACCTCAAAAAATCGACTTTTCGCAATGCTGTATCTCCACTCTCGTTCGTCCGACGGAAAATTGGACGAGTAGCTTTTTGAAGGCCTCGCCGAGACGAGAAGAATGAAATCAGGAACATCCGGATAGCTCAATTTTTGTGACGGTAGCGCGAGCTCAAAAATCGCGATTTTTGGAACCAAAAAAGAGTCCCGAAGGGGGTAAAAAAATTTTTTCTCAAAAATGATTGCAAGAGTGCTTATTTTCATCGGAAATTTGTTGCTCATCACGAAAATCATAGTCGTTCCATCGAAAATTATGAATCATAAAGCAAAAAGTCGAAAAAATGATCATATTTCATGTTTTTTTTTCGATTTTGACCAATAAATTGTTAAGCTTGAAAAATACTCGTTCCGCTGGAAAAAAATTCAAACGGAGAACTTATAAAAGATCTTGGTAACGAGTGCACTACTCACTTTGCATAGTGCAACGCCAGTGTCGAGTCTGTCCATGAAATTGTCGAGGCTTATCCTCAGCTCGGGATAAAGTGCGTTGAGCCATTCCGCGAGATCCTCCTTCATAGCTATCAAGTACTCCTCCGACGACTTGAAAGGCCTGTAAGGCCTCGCTTCCAATAAAACCGACATAATGCTATGGATTATTCTGAAATCAATCAAGCGTATAGGCCTCGTTAAACAGGTATAATAATCGTTGCGAACAATATTTTCAAATTTACATTATTACAGTAAAACAAAAAAAGAACATTATTTAAAACAATGAATAAAAACGAACAATAATTTATTAATTCTTTCATCAATACGAATAATTTGAAATATTATCGAAAGAATTTTTCGATTTCTTTTATTTTTCCTCAATTAAATTCATCCCAAACTATTTTTCGGTTCGACCGTCGCTGAAATTTGAGGGGGAGACCACGTTCGTGACAAAATGTAACTTCTGGAGGATTAGCACATTCTTTAGGAAAATATATCGTCCCCTCGATCGCGAACGAAAATTCCGAATGTCTGAGAAACGTCGAATGTTCGAAATGAAAAAAATTGTTTTTTTTCCCTCGACTTTCAACTTTCACCCTCGCTTCTACAATTCGCGTTTTTAATCCACAATTTCGTAAATATCTTTCGTTGTTACGAAATATAATTTGCGCGGTATGCGTCGCATACCACGCGCTCTAGGGATGCATTAAAGTCCAGATACGATATAAGTTGCGAGAGACCTAATTAAATTAAGTTCTATAATCTCCGGGGACTGCTGAGCGAGGATCTCCATAGGGACAGTTTAAGCTCGTTAGATCGTCACGCGAAGACCCGCGTAGTGTTAAATATCTCTATTAAACTCTAGCCTGGGCTAGATCGTGAACTATTTATATTTATAAATATAGACACACGCCGCATAATTCCGAGTTCGACGACGTGTGCCTTTTAACCAAATTTCTTCATCTAATAAAAAAATCAAATTAAATTAAATACGAATCAATTCAATCGAGTTAAATTGATTTTAAAGTATACAAATTTCAATTCGATCCAATTAAATTGACCGTAATTTCAATTAAATCAAACGAAAATTTATCAAAATATGAATCAAATCGAATTAGCTACAATTTTCATCGAATCAAAAATCTCGATGAAAACTTACAATTATCAAACCCGGAATTGTACGACGCGCCTATTCGATCCAATTAAATTGACCGTAATTTCAATTAAATCAAACGAAAATTTATCAAAATATGAATCAAATCGAATTAGCTACAATTTTCATCGAATCAAAAATCTCGATGAAAACTTACAATTATCAAACCCGGAATTGTACGACGCGCCTATTCGATCCAATTAAATTGACCGTAATTTCAATTAAATCAAACGAAAATTTATCAAAATATGAATCAAATCGAATTAGCTACAATTTTCATCGAATCAAAAATCTCGATGAAAACTTACAATTATCAAACCCGGAATTGTACGACGCGACTATTCTTCAAAGTTCAACAAAGCCCCGAGACGCAATATTCCTAGTTAAGTTTCACCGCTGATAAAATCCTTCCCGATAACGATGACAATAGGATTAGGTTTCACGCGAAAGAATTGAAAAAAAAATCACTTTAAAAAAATCGCCGATAAGAGTCGAGACATTAACAACGTGGATTATCGTTCCTCGGTCTCTTTTATTAGCACGATTAATCTATCATTATCATTATCTTTGTCGGTAACTACGGAGAAAATTCCGGATGCGTATAATTTAGTGAGAAAATTCTTGAATCGTTTCTCAGACGATTGTTGTCCCTAATGTTGCTTGGAAAAGAAAATAAACAAGCAATAGTATAGAAAAAAAGAGAGAGTAATTTCACACACAGCGGCCGTTCGTTTGTGAATCGAGCTGGATTTTCGGGAGAGAGGGTAATGAAAAATTGCCGGATCGTTCGGTGAGGTGGGAGGAGAATCGTCCGTCGCACTCGATCGGTGAGATGGTGATACGCGCGAGCGCCTTTTTGATTCCCGCGCGTGAATGAACTCGGTCGGGTTTTTCGAGCTCTCGCGTCCGTCACTCCGAATTTTCGTTCCAACGACGTATCACAAATACGAGAAGAGATAGAGACTTTGCGGTTTCTCCGTCCCGCGAGAAAAGAAAAGAAAAAAAATTAAATCAAAACAAACTACAAAAATCAATGTAAAACAAATCACGAACCATAACGAAATCTCGTTAACTCGAGAAGATTTTAAATAATTTCACGATTAATTTAACATCGAAACGTCGTCTCTAATCATTCGAATCGACGATCTCGTCATAATTAAAACAAAAAAATAATTATCCCAACCAAATTTAATTACATTCGTCGAAAATCGATGAATAATTAATCTAAAAAAAAGCATCAACGACGAGATAAATAAAATCAAGATTATTAGATTTCCACGAAAAAATAAAATAAAATATATTTCGTCCATTCGAAAGCCAACGGTGCGAAATGATCGATTGACAGATTCGTGGTTCCGGTACGGTACACAGAATTCCACTTTACGAGGTACGGCAAGGCGAAAGGGGGGAGGCCTCGGCACGTTTATCGATCAATCGACGTAATGGCACGTTTCTCGAGCCCTTTTGCTCTCGCAGCTCGTATCATTAAATCGTACATGCCTCCGGTGTGTTTATATCTATTAATCTAATATGCGTGGATGCTGAGACGCACGACTCGAGACGGTCTCTCCCAGGAGTCGTTGCCGGGCGTGTAGGTAGCAGAAACGGAAAAGTTACCGTGGTCGAAGACTTTTCATGTACGCGTGCTTATACGTGTACATAAGTATAAATATATATATATGAAGATATATATATGTGTATATATGTACATATATGTCAGACCCAACGAGCAAGAGAGACCTCGAGAGAGCCCGCACTCGGAAGAAAATCTTGTGAATGAGCGCGTTCCCCATTCACTTTTAGTCGTATACAAGCGACACGGTGTGTCTCGTAACGAGCTCCTGTAATCATCCTAGCGTGGCCAATTTATCGCCACTGCGAACAAAATATTATTCGTGCGCGTTATCTCGTTGTGGGGATAGAAAATTTTTCGTACGCGAAGGAAAATAATAACTAATACAAGAAAAAAGGAGAAAGAAGAAAAAGAAAGGTAAAACGGATTATCGATTCGTCGCGAACGAGATTTTGTCACCGCGACCGGTTCGTCTCGATCGAGATCGATCGATCGTTACGATCGTTGCGTCGATCGAAAAAGCGAGTAAAGAAATAAAAAAAAATATATCGACACGTTTCGTTTTCACGAATTTTCGTAATGGATAAACGTGTTTATGTGTTTTTTTTCGACTTTGTTATCTTACTTTCGTTATCTTCCGATCGATTTTTATCGATAACAGCTTTTCTTTTTTTATATCAAATAAATTTCTTTTAATTTTCTTATATTTTGTTTACGCAACGTGACGAATATTTCTAAATTATTTCCCTTTCCATTAATCACGAATCGATAAAATTCTTTTTTTTTCATTTTATTAATTTACATTTTTTCAAATAATTTTATTCGTAATTAATTTTTATCTTGATTGAATTCTTATTATTATTAATTACTTTTAATTATAGTAATCGATCCTTTCTTTTTTTAAATATTGCCTGGGTTTGGGTTGGGCAAACTATTCGCGAGGGCGCGAAGCGAACTACCGTGCTTTATTACATACAGACTCACACATGTATACACATATATACATAAATCCTTCCAGCAACGTTGTACAGTGACGACCCGAGAGAATAAAGCGAGCCGTATAATCGAGCGATTACCTGTCCGGCTTACTAATACGATCCGAGTGAAGACTTCCCTCGGTAACCGAACGTAGGTGGTATCGCGGGCAAACGCTTAAAAACCTGGCGTTGATCACCGCAAAAATCGTACGAGGAATAACAAATAAGTTCGACTATATCGTTATACGTGCGATTAATCGTAAACGATCTTTGATTAAAGAAAAAAAAAAAAAAAAAAAAAAAAAAAAAACGATCGACGAACACTCACCACGATCTTCGTATCCAGATGTTCAAGCCACCTGCGACTTTCCCGCCAATCTCGTTCAAACTCCACCGTCGATCGTTCGAAAAATTACCACCCCCGTTGATAACTCGTTTCTCGTTTGTCACGCGCACTCTCGATTACATCGTCGAACATCCCGAATCGAAAAAATCCTCTTCTCGTTTTATGACGATCGATAAATATCCGACACTCTTTTTCTTTAATTTATTGGAGAGATTTTTTTTTATACTAAACCCTCTCCTCTGCACCCTTGTATGATAATTTAATTTTTATTCTTGTCGTTATTCGTTATTTTTATTATTATACTATTATAGATATTTATTTTTCGTTATTAATGGAAATAATTTCGTAATTCGTTTTTATTGCTTTTTGTTCTTTTTAAAAAAAATTATTTTTCACAATTTTAAATTACGCGCGTTCGTTTTACAGTAAGACACTATTTTTCTTGTTTTATTTTATTTTTTCTTAATTTCTTGTTTTGATCGATACTCTTGCAATTTAATTATTTAATTGTCGAGGTTGAAAAGATTTGGTTGATTAGAAAACAAACAAAAAGTAGCAATTTTTCTTTTCTTTTGTTGCTCGATATTATCGACGAGTTTCAATGTTGTTTAAATTCGTAAGAATTTCGCGTATAGTCCTCGTACTCCATGCTCGCTCGGGTTCACCGTCGTGTTTGCATTCACGTGCCAAGCAGAGGCAGAGGCAAAGACTGAAGCGCCCACGGGCGGTTCAGCCGTATATAAAAGCGTCCAGCGCGCCTCGGTTCTCCATCGTACAGTTCCCTCGAGGTCGGTACAGTCAGACCCGACGCGACACTGAAATGTAATTTTCTCTCCTACGTGATACGACGAAACGATTCCAGAGTGAGCGAGTACTCGGTACCAGTATCCTGTACCGAAATCGATAATGTCGATTCCAATAAAACGTTTCGATTTTATCGAATTAATTTTCCCGAAACGACAAATATATGTAAGTCGTTTACGAAACGATTGATCGAACGATTCGTCATCGTTAAATTGCGATTTGAATGATTTTTTCGAAATTTTTTTTTCAAAAACCCGTCGGTAAGTTTGAATTTCGCGCGCTAAGGGAGAATTTACCATCGGTCGGTAACAACCATATTTTTCGCGGGTAAACGTCGTTTTTCGTACGATTTTCGTCGCTATTACCAACTGTTGTTATTCCGAGTAGAGAATGAGACAATCTATCGGTAAAGTAGATTTTTTTTTAAATTCCAGTAGTTTCCTCGCGATTTCGCTATTTTCAGTCGTAGAATCGTTTTACCGATTTTCTTATTTATCTACGTTCACAAGTGTCGCGACGACAGTGACATTGTTCCGGGACGCGGGGATTCCCCATTCGAACGTAAAACTATTACAGTTTGTGTTCGTGGAGAATACGAATGGAGTAAAGTGGGAAAGTTTGCAACGAGGGAACGAGCGACAAGGGGAGGGTGGAACAGAAAAGGGTGTTTTTTTAAAATTATTTTTTCCATTTTTTTCCTTTCCGACGTAACGCTAAAGTTGAAAACCAGGCAATTGTAGGTACTCGGTGCTTTTGCGCGCGGAAATGCTCGGGGAGAATTAATTCCACCCTTTCGGTATACTTGGACACTCGAAAGTTTTCACCACTGTCGCAAAGTGACGCGTCCTTGTCTCTTTCCTCTTTCATTCTCCCTATTTCTCTCTCAATCTCTATCTCTCTCGCGCTTATGCTAACGACCGAGGAATCCTAATCGCGTATTATAATTGTTAATTCGCTAAATGATCCGGTGTGCCTTTATCTTCTCTCGTTTTCGAAACGACGAAGACGCGTTTTCCCTCGCAGTATACGAGAAATTGTCATCCCAGGTGTTTCATGGGGCAAAAACTTGTCCCCATCGAGTATCCACATTTTTACTTTTCTCATTCTTCATGAAAATCCTCAGCCTTGTCCATTCCGACAGTTAAAAATTAATTTATAAAATGGTAATAATTATTTAAATTATTAATATTATTATTACTAATTATTATCATCATCATTATTATTATTATTATTATTTTTTCGTTTCAAACACGTTTGCATCGTTATACGTTTTCGGATGATTTGCAAACTTTATTATCGATTCTCGTACGAATCTGTTGGAACCAATCGCGAAGGGCTTAGGAATTCTGATACCAGCATATTATATCTTGCACCTATGGCCTTAAAATGTAGGTATACAGCTCTCTCTCTCTCTCTCTCTCTCTCTCTCTCTCTCTCTCTGATATATACACGAAAGTGCATTTCGCTCACATATTCGATACAGCTCGAGGTTTGTATTAGTTGCTCGAAGGCTTAAGATCCATAACGGCTATTGCTGACTTTCCCAAAAGCCGCACTAATGTTAACCATCCCTCTCTCCCTGCCACGCCCCCCCCCCGTGCCCACCTCTCGATTTAGCTACCTCTCTTTATATCAGGTCGCGTAATATAGACCGAAAGTTCGTGAATGATGATGTCGGAGGTTCGAAATTGCCGGACGCTGTCGATCAATCGAAAATTTCCCAGCTACTCCATTAAAGATATATATATATATATATAGCTGAGTTGCCGTACGTTTCATACCAAAGTAGTCAAACATCGGTAGGTACGTATATATAAATGTTCAAGCCGTTCGTCGAACTCTCATCTCGAATATTTCGGCCGAAAATAGTAATTATCGATTGGCAAGAAAAATTGGAAAAAAATCCACATTTTTTCTTTTTTTTTTTTGATGAATTAGCAATTTGGTGCTTTTCTTCCTCTCTTTCTCTGTCTCTGTCTCTCTCTTTCTTTCTATTTCTTCCATCCCAGTCTCTACATTACACTCGTCGGCCGGGAAACGTCGATCGAGGACACCGATATAACTCTTCTCCGTCTCCTTGCCCATCTCCCCACGTAGCAATTAATTCATTTTATAGGTGGCACCGCTGTTGCTCATGCAAATCAGAAAACTTCATCCAAGTTTCTCGCGCGAGTGAGGGTTGCCCGCCCGACATATATAACTTACTCTCTTTCTCTACGTTTTAACTCGCGATCGAAATAGTCCATCGGATACTCGTAAAAAGAGAGAGAGAGAGAGAGAGAGAGAGAGAGAGAGAGAGAGAGAGAGAGAGAGAGAGAGAAGAGAGAAACACATGAAAAAAGAGAGTGAGGAAAAAAAAAGATTCCCACCAAGATCGTATCGTTACACCTCGGACACAGTTGCTCGGAAGTTTCTTTTCACGAGCCACTTTATCTCAAATCGTGTCGATACACTCGTACCGACATTTTTTTTGCCCTTTCTTTATTACGATAATCGCGACGAATTATTTCTGCAAACGATTTTTATAATGATTATTATAATATTAACAATAAAAACAACGACAATAATAACAACAATAATAATAATAATAATATTTGCATTTTTGACCAATAAAATAAATCATTTTTTTCCCCGATCTGTCGGAGACGTTTCGCGAGTTTCAGCCCCCCCCCCCCCGCGCTTCATCCCTTCTTCCCTGTACAGGGTAAAACGCGAGTACACATATCTGTGTGAGCAAAGTTGTCGAGAAAGGCAAAGAAATGTGTTAGCTCGCATCCCCTTGCGAGGCGTCATGGCCAAAGGTTGAATGGGTTTGAACCTTTTGGGCACACATACGTATATTACACATAGTAAGATACACATTGCACACACAGAGATATTTTCCCCGGGGGCCTTAGCCCGAAACTACCCCTCTATACCTTTCGGCCACCGGCCGGTGCGACTTTTATACGTGATGGATGAGGCCGTGCAATAGCGCCCTCCACTCTCTGTCGACAGGGCAATACTTATACTCACTTCCTCTCGAGAAAGAGAGAGCGAGAGAGAGAGATACAGATACTTTCGTGTGTATCTATGTACACTTTCTCCCTTCCTCTTCTCTTCTCTTTTCTCCTCACTTTTCGTACAACGATGTGACAGAGAGAATGAAAACTCACGTGCGCCGGACGCTCTCGTTGCAGCTACGTGCTGCTCTTTCTTTTTCTTTTCTCTTTTCAGCCGAGGTTGACATCGGGGTAGGTCAGGATTTTGTAAAAAAAAAAGTAAAAAAAATAGAAGTAAAATGAAAGAAAGTCCGAGAAGATAAACGAAAACTCTCGGTGATAAAGGATCGAAATTGCTACGAGACACACAGGGGGTTGGGGTGGTGGCAGGAGGAGGGGGAGGAGGATCGATCGATGGATAAATTGTCGAGGGTGTCGGTGGCGGGGTAAGGCGAGGGGAGGGGGGATGGTGTCATAAGAGATCATAGAAATACGATCTCGCGAGATAAAAGACGAGAAAGTAAAGAATATATCGTGAGAGCATTTGGTAAAATAGACGGTACACATTTTTTCAGATTAAAGTTCGATACTTTTTTTTTGTATCACGAAATTTCGATTAAAAGCAAAATTCTCGAGCGCAGATCTTGTCCTCGTTCGCGCGAAAACAAGAAAGACGATGTCGCGAGACGCGCTTGAAAACATTTGTAATATAACGGCGGAAAAACTTGTTTGGCGATTTTTATCATTTTTTTTTCATTGTTCTCGAAATTAAGGAATCTTTTTTTTTTTTTTCGCGATATCACCCGTGAAATATACCTCGCGTCGACGTCGTCGTATAAACGCGCGCGCGCGTAAGTAAACCGCGGCATTTTTGTTTTCGACTTGCACGACGACGACGACGACGACGACGACGATAACGCGGAAAAACTTTCTCGCATACTTCGATCAATCGCAAGAATTTCAATTCCCCCGAGGATGAAAAAGTATTCTCGTAAAAGACGAGAATAATAAAACAATAAAAAAAAATCTGAAAAAAAAGAAAACCGTAAAAAAAAACGAAGAAGACGAAGTAAACGATTACTTTGTCGTGTGGAGTGGCAAAGATGGTGAGTGGAGAGAATTGTGCGGAGGGGGTAAGGTTTATAGTCGCGGTGCAGGAGACGAGAGTTTACAAAGGGTGTCTTTCGCGTTTGGAGAGAGAGAGAGAGAGAGAGAGAGAGAGAGAGAGAGAGGGGGAGAGAGAGAGAGAGAGAGAGAGAGAGAGAGAGAGAGAGAGAGAGTGAGAGAGAGAGAGAGAGAGAGAGAGAGAGAGAGAGAAGAGGAGAGAGGGAGAGAGAGAGAGAGAGAGAGAGAGAGAGTGAGAGAGAGAGAGAGAGAGAGAGGGTGTATTCTATGCGTTATTTCTTCGAGAGAGGTTGGGCTGTGCCTTCCGCGGCGCGTTGTAACGACGTTCGATAAGCGCGACTACTTATATATATACATTACCTTTCCCTCGTAACACGCATATGCCTTACTCTCTCTCTCTCTCTATATATATATATATGTATATAGGTACGTGTTTAAAGTATATAGGGGAAAGACATTATCGTAGGACACTCGACGAAAATCTGTCTCGAACACATCAAATAATACATCGTGCACCACGTGCACACCATGAGGTAAATTCAATTTGTCGTAAGCAAATATACATCGTAAGCGAATATAATTATAACGAACGCTTTTAACGAATGCAGCAAAATAATTAAAAAAAATGTTGTCAATTTCTGAAAAAAATAAAAAAAAATAAAAAATAGGCTCGAAGAATAAGGGTGGTTTTCGTCAGATTGGTCCGATCGTGCCCTCCCTCCCCCCCTCCCCCCCTCCCCCCTCGTACAAGAATTTTTATACGTTACATAGAACGAAGCCACGATGCGAGAACCCCCGAGTCTTTTAATAACGTAGAGAGACGATGAGGAAGAGATAGAGAGTGAGTGAGTTACGGGAAGAGGAGTGGCGAGAAGAGGAGGATGAAAACGCTCGAGTAACGCGTTTAACTCGCTTTATCCTTACTCGCTCGTGGCATATCGCGGGCTCGACTGGAAGATGGGCGAGTGAGGTAAGGGTAGGAGGAGGGTGGTTGTGGAGGTGGGGGTTGGAGTGAGGAGCGAGAGAGATAAGGGGGTAAAAGGTACGAGGAAACGGGGGAACGCGGTTTCGCTTTGTCGCCGGTAAGGGAAGAGCGATTCCTCGATGTTCCCCGCGCGTCGGCTCACATGTCGAACTTATGAAAATTAATAAGAAAATTGGCCATAAATTCGGCGAAGTCTCCGGGCCGATGGCGCACCGCGCGACGCGGCGGCGGCGGCGGCGGCGGCGGCGGCGGCGGCGACGGCGGCGGCGCGTCTTGCTCGGGCAATAAAATTAGAATGCTGTAGATATCGTATCCCCCCTCCCTCCACCCTGCTTCTCTCGTTTACCCTTACCTCCGTTTTACAAGGGGGTTGGGGCACGATGGCGCTGCGGTATACGCGCGCGCGCGCGAGAGAGGGAAAAGCTTTCGCGAAGTACCGCGGACCAAAGTCCCCTTATATAGACCGAGAGAGAGAGTGAGAGAGACGTTGGGGGATGAAAATTTTCTGTCTCACTTTCGCTCGTTCTCTCTCTCTCTCTCTCTCTCTCTCTCTGTGTTACCTTTAGAGCTTTTACCCTTGTTCGGGCGCTAGACTCTCTTCGAGCTAGGCTGACGAGATGAGGTGGGGTTGGGGTCGGGATGGGGTGGGGGCAAGGAAAATTGAACGTTTGTTACTCCCCGGAATGCGCCCATGTCCCTTTTCTCTTCCCCCGTCTCGTTCTTCTCGACGTACGAGTATAGAGGTCGAGGCAAGATTACATCCATGCGACCCTATCTTTTCAACCCCTCCAAGCCCCTCTTTGCACCACTACCCCCGCCTCCCTCCCTCCTTGCTTCACTCCATTTTGTAAGGTGCGTCGTGTCGTCGTGTTCGTCCGCGCGATTGTCTTTCTCTCTTTCTCTCTCTCTCTCTCTCTATCTCGTCGTCGTTATTAAATTCTATCCACCCAAATATACGCCAACCCCGTTGACTTATCATCGTCTCTTTCAAGCCCCGTTATAAACCCCGCTAGCTTTTACCCATCAACGACCATAGTGGGAATGCAAACGAGAGAGAAGGGAGAGAGAAAGAGACGTAGGGGTTGCAAATAGGGGGTGGCCGACTGGCAAGGTGGGTGAGGGGGGGGGGGGTGGTTTGCGAATAGAGATCTCGTGGTCGAGAATGTCTTTGATGATACGAGGGATGAAAACGGTTATGGAAATGCAATTTGCTCATGTTTTAGAAACGTACCCGATTACGTATCCGATTAATCGCGAATAGAAATATTATTAGAATTTTTTCACGATGACGAGCGACAGTATTTTTTAGCCTTTCTTTTTTTTGTTTATTTTTTAATGCTAATTAGGAAATATTTCGATGAGGGTAATTGAGTAATATTACGTAGATATTGTGTGTGTGTGTTTGTGTGTGTGTGTAACCATGCTTACTAGTAAAAATTTCACCCTCTTTATCTGAAATATCCGTCCTTTCTGTCTGTCTGTCTGTTTCTCTCTGTCTCTTTTAGGTAAAGAGTTCAAGTGGCTATTGTGTATGTAGGAAACCGTGAGTAAATCATTTTCACTCTGTATTTCTCTTCTACATTATTATCCCCGGACTGTAATCTTTGGTGGTATCTTCTTTGACTCGAGACAAAAAGGAAGAGAGATAGAGAGAGAGGGGAAGAGAATGAGAGAGAGAGAGAGAGACGGAGGGGGGTTGAGTTTCCGGCCAATTTGGATTTCATAGAGATCATTTTAAGTTCCAAGAAGGAAATGAGTGAGGAAGAGAGAGAGTGAGAGTGTGAGAGAGGAAGAGGAGAGAAAGCTGGCGGAATCGTTCGGGCTTCTCGAGAGCATAGACCAAGAGCGCTCCGGTGGTAAAACCACAAGGGTCTCGTTTTATCCCTCTCCCTTCGCAATTTCGCAATTATTAATTAATACGTGATGAGGAAGCTGTATTGCCACGGGTAGGGGCACGCGAGGGCGATGAGATAACAAGGAGGCAAAACGGCGAAAGGAACCCGAGGGGAAGGGAAAATCTGTAATACAATAATAATAATAATAATAATAATAATATAACCAATAATAACAATCATAAAAATAATAATTATAGTATAATAACAAGAACGGCGTTGGTAGAAGGGTAGGAAAGTATAGCGTGGGTACCATAAGAATAATATTCTACATATTGCTTGCCCTCTCTCTCTCTCTCTCTCTCTCTCTCTTTCTACAGGTATATATATATACACTTTCACTATTTGATACACTTATATATATATATAAGTGTATGACAGAAAGAGCTTTAACTTTTTTTTTCACATCCTTTGTCTCTCTACCGCGTGGCAAAACTCTCTGCGCTCATTTTCCGTAGGCGGAGGAGAACAATTTCGGGAAATTCGAGGTTGTAGATTTTACTCTTTTCTCTCTCTCTCTCTCTCTCTCTCTCTCTCGTATTGGGCACCTCAGCCATCCCATTTGTGACTGAGGCCAGGAACTTAGGTGTGGTTATTGCTGCGGACCTATCATGGGACAGGCATGTGGCCTCTATCTCTCAAAGAGTTCACGGGGCGCTGCACAAGCTCAAATTTCGCAAGTGCTCACTGTCCACTCAAGTTCGGGCAAAGTTGGTGCAATCGCTCATTTTACCGTATTTCGATTATTGTTGCCTAGTGTTTCATGATCTCTCTGAAGGTCTGAACACGAAGCTTCAAGTTCTGTTGAATGATTGTGTCAGATTCATCTTCGATCTACGGCGAGACGTCTCAGTCACGCGTTATAGGCACAGTCTCAATTGGCTATCAGTTGCGAATCGCCGACTGTATTTCTTAGGCATCGTAGTCTATCAGATTCTGCACGGAAATGCGCCGCAATACCTTAGCCGGTTACTGCCGTTGGAAGCTCTTGATGTCCGTAGATCTGAGCGACTTGGTGAGCTTATGGTTTTCCACATTCCCAATCATCGGACGACCACGTTTCATCGCTCTTTTCAAATGTCGGCTGCGCGGCATTGGCACTCGTTACCAGTATGATTAAGATCGTTGACGTCCCTAGATATATTCAAAAATAGGCTGCTTAATCACCTGATGCGTATCGATAGACAGGGTGTGGCGGAAACCGTCGAGTAGATTTATTCTTATTTCTATTTCTAAGTTAAAGCGCATTGTAACTGGATTGTTATTAGATCATACTTACTTAGTTATTCAATATGCTTAATAGTCCGTATGTCTACATCTTTTAATATCTTGTATATTTTTTTGTATACTTATCTCATATCTTTTCTTTTTTGTAACATTTTCTAATCTGTTTGTCATTAAGAATACCTTTTTTCTTGTGTTCCGCTCCCTCCAATTATTCGCAAATCTACTAATTTGTGAATTGTGAGAGGGAGCACTTACTGTACTTGCCCTATAGCCTGCTAGGGCATAATAAAAGTTATCAATCAATCAATCAATCTCTCTCTCTCTCTCTCTCTCTCTCTCTCTCTATTTCTCTCTCTGTTTCACTCGTTCTTTTACGAACGTTGAAGAAGCCGTGGTTATCATCGTAAGCTTCTTAGCTCCTTCGCGAAGGGGTGCGGCGGTGGGGTAGCCGAGAGGGTGAACTAGCCATCCTTGAAAATAGTACCTATAGTACGTCTAGTAGCAGCAGCCTCCACGCTTCAAATCTACTCTCCTCTCCACATGCCCGTTTATAATGCTGTATATATTCACCAGCCGGAGAGGCTAAGATCCTTCAAATCTGCGAGCGTGGCAAACATCTCAAAACAAGTGGCTCATTCTTTTCGCTCTCTCTTCCAGCTAACTTATCTCTCTTCATTCTCTCTCTCTCTCTTTCTCTCTGGAGAGAGAGAGAGAGGGAGAGTAATCCGCTCGAGGAGATTTTTCGTATGCTTGAAATTTAGTATTTTATCTTACGATCCTTTTCACGAGTCGCTCGTCTCTTGGTACGAACTATGGCGATCGATCGGATCTCTTGGACGGTACTAATTGCTCGATTTCTATCGTGAGCAAAAAAACTCGCCTCATTCTTAAAAAAAATTGCTTCTTACGTCTCGTTTTTATATAAAATTCACGATTAACGCGTGCTCACGTACCGAAGAGCGTCCCGACGATGGTCCCGAGATGTTCGTCCGTTTAACCAGAGTTTTGAGGCAACGACTGGTATAGAAGAGCGCCGCAAAAAAAAAAGAAAACTCAAAATTGAAATTAAAATGACAAAAACGTTTTTTCTTTCTTTCGTTTTTTGCACCGCGGTCGACGACGGAGACGTATGGTTCGCGTTAATTTGAATTCAGGGAGTAAAAACAAGAGAACCGTACGAAGTGCGATGGAAAAATTGCAGCGAGAGTATGGTGGTGTGTAGAGGAGGCGGTGAGGGAGGGGGGGGGGGTGAGAAACGAATATTTAGGATTTGGCGAGAAAGCTCGAGGCGTCTGGCGCGATCACGGCGAGAACGTGCGAGGGAAAAGAGCGAGACCGTCGTCGGTATATACGGCGACCTCTAATAACGAATTCGTTTGCCGGGAACGCCGGTGCATATAATGATTATTCAAATTCGTCGAAAGTGGCGTGTAGACGGGGTTGGGTGGGGTGGGAGTAACAGTGGCGACGAAAGAGTGAAAGAGAGGAAGAGGAGAGAGAGAGAAAGGGTAGGACCTGCTCGAGAAGCTCTGCCACCTTTCGCGACTGCAACCCCCCAAAGTACGCTTACACATATATATATATATTTTTGCGTATGCGGCCGTTGGCGTTCCGCGATCTGCGGTGTGTGATCCGGGCCATTAGCCAAAGCCTCTCTCCTTTATCGTCATCTCTCTCTCTCTCTCTCTCTCTCTCTCTTTCACTATCTCTTTGTTTCTCTCGTACCCTCTCACCGTGCATTTTTCGTGACGTCGGATGAAAAGCACGGGGTTGCCGAGCGAGACGACGATAGTGCGAAGCGAAGATTGGGAGAATGCGGCCTGCTTGCGGTGATGCTTTTTGCACGAACTCTCCAACGACTCAGGTCCTACTAACTCCGCCGGTTGAATCCTCGGCACGTGCGTTTTCACGAAGATTCCTCGTCCTCGGGGCACTCTACTTCTCTCTCTCTCTCTAACACTTTCTCACTCTTCTTCTCTCTCTCTCTCTCTCTCTCTCTCTCTCTCTCTCTCTCTCTCCCTCGCACTCACACTTGTCTCCTTTGCCATCGGAGTCCAGAGTTCCGCAAATGCGCTATCTGCCGTAGCCATAAAAAATCTATAGCAATGTCTTTTGCGAATAAGAGAGCTCTTCGAGTCGACGAGGAGGGTTGCCCGCTCTCGAGGGTCCTATCGTTTCGTTTTTATATTCATCGCGAGGGGGAAGAGCGCAAAGGGCGATCGTAAATTCGCGGAAGTGCGCGGTTTTTCTTGGTTTTTGTTTCCCTCTTTTTCATTTTCTTTCTTTTTTCTTTTTCAAATTAACGAGGGACGAAGAATCCTTCGTCGGATCGTAGCAACGATCAATTTTTTCGTGTCGTGAGGCGAGGAAATAGATACGCAATTTTTTGTATCGCGTTTTATCGCAATTATATTTTCGTTCTACGATCTTTCGACGGTCAAAATGTTTTTAATTACGTTGACCGATATTCCTCGTGATTCATGAACGGTGCGAGAATAAAAAATAGAATAGTAGGACGGAAATTGTTCAGGCGTTATTCCATCGGACTTGTCGAAAAATCGATTTTTCAAGGTTTTGCGATACTTATTAAAATCAGAAATATATTGAATTCCGGTAAATTTTAATCATTTCCCAAGCTCCAAGGGTCTATGTTGTTTGCAAATTTTACACACAACAAGAAAATCACGATTTCGTATGCGAATTTTCAGGATTTATCGACCTTAAGGAGATAAATTGCTATTTCCGGTTTTTCGCGTTTTTCTCCTAGAGACTTTTAGAGATATCTGGAAAAATAAGGTTCGAATCTTCGTCAGCGAGCAATTTCTGATCGAATAGAACTATTTTCAATCGAATGGCCAACATTTTTTGGTTTTCGAACACCTCGGGTCAGGGGGTTGAAAATTAATCTCGAAAAATCGACATTTTGGAATTCCTTTATTCCATACATTTTTAGAGCTTATTCCGATCGGAAATTGCTCGCTGATCACAAATTCAACGGTAGTTTTTTGCTCGCACGAAAAATGATAGGTGAAAAAACGAAAAAACGTGATTTTTCACAGTTTTTTCGGGATTTCGCCCATTAATTTCGGGCTATCATAGGAATAACCATTATTTTCGCAATGTGCGGGAAATTTCCAATCGAATAAGACTATTTTGGAATCTCTTTTGAGAAAAAAAATCTTCCAAAAATCGTAATTTTTCAGCTTTTGCCACGGTCACAAAAATTGAGCTATCCGGATATTCCTGGGCCCATTCTTCTCATCTCAGCGAGCTCTTCAAAAAGTTATTTTTTTATAGCGTTTATTTGCGCGGTCGAATAGGAGCCAGGAGTGCAGCCCCTGTGTGTGTTTATTTATAGGTGTGTATAAGCACATGAGCAATGTGTATATGCACCCGCGAAAGCTCGGTAGTCTCGCGTGATTCGAGAACATAATACGCGAACCAAAAGGTGGCAGCGGCTGTGTAATAGCCCGGTCGAGATAATGGCATGGTTCGAGGAGAAGGTTAGGGGGAGGGAAAGAGAGAGAGAGAGAGAAAGGGGTTAAGGGGTTTTGACGAGAGTGATGCGAGAGCACGAGCAGACCAGCCGTGCGCCGTTTCGTTCAGAGAAAACGCGGCAGAGAGAGAAAGAGGGAGAGAAAGAAGGGGCGAGATAGAGTGGGAAAGAGAGGGAGAGGTCAGAGTGCGCGTTTCTGCTCCGAGTAATAACCGCAGCCGTATCAAACATTGATTAGAACCTTAAACCACGTGCAATCGAGCCCCGGCGCGTGTACGAGTGCGACTGCGAGTGCCTCCATTAGAAAGATTAAGAGAATTGCGAAACTGTTTCAAATTCCGTTTTCACGAGAAAACCGGAGAAATGAGCATGCGCCACATATTCCCTCGAATTTAACCTTTCTACTCTCTCTCTCTCTCGCTCTTTCTCTCTCTGTAAGCTAGAGTTGGGAGATGAACGAAATTACTCGAATACGCAACAGTAGGAAACGTGTCTCTTTATCTTCTTGTATACATGTATATATATTGTATGTTGCAAAATTTTTTTTATTTGCTCGTCCCAAGGGTTTCCTAGACCAAACACGAGATAGCGAAGCTTTTCCACCGCGCGAATACGTTCGATTTAAATAACATTTATTTCATTGCGACAAAATTCATTCGTGACGGAAGAATTTCTAATTCCCGAATTTTTATTTCTGTACAATCGTGGATTACTTTAAATTCGAGGAATTTTGGAAACGCGTTCGTTTGAAAGACTTTCATTTTGCGAATGCCACGCGGCGATTAAAGTTAGGATTGTTCAAGGTTTATTTACAAACGAATGTGAGCAAGCTCATTCGTCTTAAGGTTCGCGTTGGTTTCGTAACGAAAATTGTCCCGTGATGGATAAAACCGAGAGACTGCAGAGAGAGGGAGAGAGAGAGAGAGAGAAAGGCGGAGGGATGTGTATGGGAAATGTCACATACACATATATGTATATAACAAAATGGTTGGGAAAGAAACGACGTCGTTGGTCCGCGAGATAGCGCCGAACGCCGTTCTCTCTCTCTCTCTCTCTCTCTCTCTCTCTCTTTATCTCCTGGTGAGCGCAAGTTGCCTCGTTTTCCCCAAGAGTGAGAAAGACAGAGAGAGAGAGAGCGATGAAGACAGAGAGAGATAGAGATACGCGCGGTGGGGAAATAATGCGTGGCATCTCCGTCCAAGTCTGCGATGGCGAGAAGAGAGAGGTACGCCCCGTTGGTCCCGACAAAATTACAATTTGGGCATGTAATTCCGTACCGGAGAAATGGCCTCCACATACCACGAGTGAGTATAGAGGGCGATGTATAAAGTGAAGCGTGTGGTTGTAGCGACGAGTGGCGCGAGGGAGTGAGACGAAGAAACGCGATGAGACGACGCGGGAAGATGCTATAGAGACAGAGAGTCTCCGCGTGCTAGAGGGAGAGAGAGAGAGCAAGAGAGAGGGGGATGAAAAGAGAGGAAGAGTTATACAGAAGTGAGAGTGAGGTAGATAGAAGAGGTTTGGTTAGGCGAAGGGGCAGGAGGGGGGCAGAAGGGAGTGGGTGGGAGGAGAAACTCGCGCGGGATCGCTAGGAAGGGTAGGATTTATCAACAGCTCGTTCCGCACTAACTAGACGTGGGGGGTTTACGTGGAGAAACTCGAAAGATATTGCATCAGCGAGAGCTGATGATAGCGCGACGACGAGGACGACGACGAGGACGACGAGGACGACGCTGCATTAAATTGCATCCGGTCGTTGCTGGAATTTAGACGCCCTGGTGTCGTTACAAACCCCTCCTACCATACCGTTTTAGGACCCTCGCACACACGAGACCAAAACTCTTTCGAAACACGAGCAGCTTCTTCTCTTATACCAATAATTTCGTTCACGTGTGCCTTACCTCGGACGTCTCGTATATTCAGACCCGTTGGCCCGCTCATTCACTTTTGTCCGTCTCAATCCGTTCGAATAGAAATTTTCTTCTACATTGTACGGGACATTTTTTTGTATAGTTGGTCGGACCTCACGGTCGTTTTTTCAGTTGTTTTGTCATTAATATCCGAAAAATTGACAACAAACTGTGAATTTTCGGGTTTTTGCTGTTTTTATATTCTTATTTCAATTTTGTTCTGGACAAGTTTTAAAGAACTGTAAGAGGCTCAAAATTTACCCCGTTAAAATAGAACGTGCGATTAACGTTTGCAAGATTTTTAAAATTCGAATAAGTGATATTTTAGATTTCACCTGGAAGCATTGAAATTAAGAGCACGGGAAAAATTGTTTACGTACGACAACTTCACCATCTTTCTCTCCCACTCCCTCTATTATTTTTTTGTACTTTCGCTAATTTGTATTTAAAGCTTCGCCGCGTCACAATGGGACAAACTCTCACGCAACAATTTCACGCTCGATGGAAGTCGCGGGCAAAATTAGTATAGAGTGATACAGAGAGAGAGAGAGAGAGAGAGAGAGAAATAGATAGCGAAACGAGCGAGCCGCAGCAGCTTGGGTGTTTAGCCCATTCCGGCTCGTCAGTTGCGTCGGGTTGTCTCGCGCCACGCCATCGACCATCGATGCTATTTACCTCTTCCGCAGTCAACCATCGAGCCCTTCACTACCAACACGCAATACCCGATTTAAAAAAAAACATTTGCCCAATTTTTCAAACAGATCTAATTTCGTATCAGCGTCGTTTATTCCGTTACAGAAAATTGTATCGTTGCCTCGTTCCACAATGAAAGGAGAAGTATCTTTCCGCCTACTTTTAAGACAGCCTCGCGTCCCCTCGCGTTCGTTCCCGCCGTTTTTTCCCTCCCCTTCCGCTCTCACTTTTCTCGGCTAACAACGTTTCACGTACATAACTCGAGTACTTTACGTTGTTTCCTCTCGTCCTGTCCTCTTCCCCAATCTCCTTTCCGCCATCTTTCACGCGGCACCTCGCGTATCCAGCCCAGAATGCAATTTTAATCTCGAATTCCGAGAAAATTACCTCCCCCGTCAGAGCTCCTTAAGCGGCTACTAGGCGAGATTGGTCTGCTGCGAACTGTCGGGCTGACTTGATGTATACCGTGAGAGGGAGAGTGGCAAAGGTGGGAGATGGAGGGTGCGGAAGAGGCCCAGGGTATTCAACTTTTCGCCGAGCGAACACCTCTCTCTCTCTCTCTCTCTCTCTCTCTCTCTCTCTCTCTCTGTGTGTGTGTGTGTGTGTGTGTGTGTGTGTGTGTGTGTGTGTGTGTGTGTGTGTGTATGCACCGAACACATTTCTTCTTCCTTTTCCCTCTCGTCGTCTAGTTTCCTGTTTTACTCTCTCATTCTTACACCGAGACACGAAGTGCTCGTGGAAACATTGAAGCAGAGTCCCTTCACCTGTCGCTCCTTCAAGAACGAACCCGCCCTCCCTCCCTCCCTCCCACACCGGTTTACCCACGTCTCGCGCTCTGGAGAATTCTTGTAACGCGCCTGTTCCTTCGTACGACTCTCGGCTCTTGCCTCAGTTGACTCGCCAGAGGTCCCACAAGACTAGACCAGCCTCTCTTCCTCTCAGAGACAGAGAGACAGAGAGAGAGAGAGAGAGCGTGGAACTAATAATGGGAAGAGTCCAACACTAGAGTTGGTTAAGTTTCCAAACCCTTACTCTACCCTTCCTGGGAAAATGTACGAGTATTAATGGAAGTAGATAAAGCGGAAACTAGACGGAGCTCGGGGGATGGGAACAATGCGAGTTGACACGATCAACGGTGATTGTTGTAAAATTATCTCGATCAATTATTTTCTCAACCTCCTATCAAGAATTTAGTATAAAAATTAATACGAGTGTTCATCCCCGTGAATATTGTTACGAATATTCTCGACCATCGACCCTTAGTCAACTCACCCTTGAAAGTTCTCTCGAAACTTTATCTCGAATCACGCTGGTTCGATCTCCATCGAGAGACACCACGTTCGAATCTGTCGTACCTGTTGAGAAGAATGGGTCTGCCAACGTCAAGTCGGACGAGTCGGAATCAACGATAATTGCATGTTTTTATTGATATACAAGATATACATCGCGGGGGTTAGCATCAGCGCCATTCCTACGCTTTTTTCATGGGTACACGGTACCGAAGATTCTCTAGCTTTATTAATCTCTTCTTCATCTTATTAATCATCCACTTCTCATACTCGAAGACACATTGCACACGATTGCTCACGCTCGATCTATGATTACATTTCATAGTTAAGTCGTACAATTGGGGTTTCGTTCGTCCTCTCTCTCTCTCTCTCTCTCTCTCTCTCTCTCTCTCTCATTTATTAAAATTTTTAGGCAAAAAAATCACACATTCGCGCAGCACATCGATTCTCGTCACGCGAACGATAAATCGTATCGGAATTTAATTTATCAATTTTTTGTTGTTAATTCGTTCGTTTTGTGCTTTGTTTTTTTCTTTTAAAACAATCAAAAATCGCAAAAGTTGGCTTTAGTACGTTCGCTTTCGCGACCGAAGAGGATAAAAATAAATGAGTTTGTTTGTTTGTGGTTGTTTTTTTGTCGTTTTCCTTCTTTCATCACGTTTTCTCGAATCGTTCGTTCTCGATCGACGTTATTAGCAGATGGTCTTGTCCGCTTGGCATATTCCTTCGGGCTTGGCGAGGAACAATTTTCCATTAGCGCAGACACACAGCTGATAGATACTCGACTCTCTCTGGCCGGAACTCGAAGATCTTCCGTTACGTTGCGTCTGTTGTTGTTGCTGTTGTTGCTGTTGCTGCTTCTGCTGCTGTTGCTGTTGCTGTTGTTGCTCCCTCGTGACATGACGGGGTGGTAAAGGCGTCGCGCTTTTCAAACCCTCGAGAAAGATCGATTTGGAATCGAAACGTATCGCTCCCTCGATACTCTGTAGCGTCAGGTCCGCGAGAGACGTCGCCGATATCTCACCCGCCCTCGATTCTATCACCACTCGTTCCGGCGCTTTGATTTCCAATGATCTCGTCGCCGACTCTAATCTGTCGACATTAAAACGAATTAAATCCCATTTAATTAATTCTCTCTTTAATCACGAAATAAATTTATTCAAATGTATCTTATTCGTTTACTTCACGAATATTTGTCAAATAAATACAATAACGCTGCTTTTGATTAAAAAAAAAAGAAAAATTCATTAACATTTTTTCAAAATTAAACAACGATTTTTCAACGTCACTTTCTATTATCGTAACTTTGCCAAAATTCGATCGCGTCTCGTCCGGGAAGTCTTTGTCGCGACGGTTAATTAAAAACAATCTCGAGCTTCCCGAAACACGCTCGGATCATCTCTCTTTGCGCACAAAATCACAGAGTCGTTCGACAATGCTTGGAATGTAGCGAATATCAAAGAGAAATTCGACGTGGCGGAGATTCCAGCCGACCCCCTCCCCCTCCTCCCATGAACCCCCTCGTCCTTCGGTCTCGGGGTGTCCCGCGAGAATCCTCTTTCGACTGTAAAGAAATCTGAGATTCGTTCGAATGAGACCGAGAGAGAAAAAAGGATAAAATGGCGGGTTTACGAAAAAGGAGGGGTGAGGGGTGAGAGTGCGAGAAGCGGCAGAGTGCACCGAAGAAACTGGATATCGCGTAGCGGCTTCATCCTTTGCTCTTTGACCCGAGTGTGTATATACGAGTGGAAAGAGAGAGAGAGAGAGAGAGAGAGAGAGAGAGAGAGAGAGAGAGAGAGAGAGAGAGAGAGAGAGAGAAAGAGAAAGAGGGAGGAAGAGAGAAAGATAGAGAGAGAGAGAGAGGGGGGGAGAGAGAGAGCGCGATGAGAAGCATGAGAGAAATTCCATAGTGGAAGAAGAAAATCCGCTCGAGGGACACGAGAGGTAGGAAGGGGCTGACGCCGAGGGGGTTGAGGGTTGAAAAAAAGTGTCGCAATAATAGATTCTCGCGTTCGGTAAGAAGGACAACGTACTCTGCTCACCTAGCTTCGCTCGGTATTTTCACCTCAATTTCTCTTTCTTTTTTTCTTCTTCTTCTTCTTCTCTACATACGTACCTGTATATATATATATATATACATACATAATACACATCTTATCTACATGAATGCGAAAGCTGATACGTAAGGTTAAGAATGTGAGGGGAAGAAATGGGCGCGCGGTGTATAAGTCGGTACAAGATCGAGTAGGGTAGAGATCGTATAACGTGAAGAAAACGTTTTGTATCGGGTAGAGAGGTCGCGCTGAGTGAGATGGGGAGCTAGGAGTTGTAGGGGTGGCGGTGAAGCAGAGTGGGAGGAGGGGAAGGGGGCGAGGTGGTTGATATCGGAAGAGAGCGGAGAGCGGCGAGGAAGGGCTGAGAGCACCGGCTGGCATAGTCGAGAGTTCTCGCCGTACGAAAGAAGAGACTCTTTGCTGGCTTGGCTCGAATGCACTTTTAGTATCTCCCGGTGAGTCTCTATCTCTCTCTCTCTCTCTCCCTCCCTCTCTCTCTCTCTCTCTTTCGCTCTCTTTCATCCTCTCCCTTCATCTTACTCACGGTATGAACTACAATATATATGTCTTTATTCCTACCGGTGGTAGAAAGAGCCAGAGATAGACCTTCGACCCCCCACCCCTTTCTATCGAAACTCCGACCACCCCACCTCCCCCTACATCCGACTTTCGGTATAGCGAACCGGTATTTCATATCTGGCGCAAATCCAATCCTATGAATATAATTTTCCGCCCGAGCAAAGTTTTATTGTAATCGTAAATCCGTCTGTAAATTGCTCCGCGCTATCAATAACCGCGCGGTTGCAGTAGTGCTACTGGCTTTTCTCTCACCCCCGACGCTTTCAACCCCCTCCATCGGTCTCTCTTTCTTTCTCGTTCTTTCTCTCTCTCTCTCTTTTTCCCTCTAGTGACTTTTGGTGGATTCTCGCGAAAGACTATGTCGGTGTCGAAAAGAGAGGTACTTTAATACACGATAGTTGGCTTCGAAAGCCATCTTTGCCAAAAAAAAGGTGACGTACGTATACTCGGTGTGTAGATCGAACGCGTATCTTACGTATAACAGCTGTAAAAGATTATGGGGATGCGAGAGAAGAACGAAAAATGCGCGAGAAAACTTTTATTCACCCTCTCTTTCTCTCTCTATATATTTTTTTTCTTGTCGTATGAATCACAGGGGGGAGGGAGAGAGGGGTGAAAAGGAGTAGAAAGAGGGTGCTGGGTTTCCGACATTACAGGTCGAGCGATTTTCCGCGAATCTGACATTCTTCGAGTTCCGAACGTTACGAGGATTTTTATTCCCACGAGTCGATGTAGAAACATTTTCATCGTCTATTTTCGTTGAATTTGACTTTTGATAGAAGAAGAAGAAAAAATATTTATATCCAAGAACGACTTTGACTACGCGAGAGAATTTTTTACAGAATTTTTTTCCACCAACGAATAAATTGATTCGTCGTTTTCACATCGGCGGAAGTTGAATTTCTTTTTTTCTTCTTTTCATTTTGTAATTTAATTGATCTCATAATCGAATCGATAATTACTTCAGAGGATGTCCAGACTCGGCTCGTACCAGTGGGGTCTGTACGCTTCCGCGAAAAACTGCCCCACCGACACCGGTGACCCTGAGCATTTCCGCACCGACGACGACCTGTTCTCGATCCGCGGAAAAAAGTACACCACCGCGGGGATCCGTTATCCGGAAACCCCTCGAAACGCAGTCCAATCGATCTTCTCCTGTAATAGAGTAAAAATATCGTTTAAAAGAGGGAGATAAATGTGTGTTTTTTCGTCAAATTTTTTTCTTTCCTTTTTTTTTTCAATTTTTTCGATCGTAAATCTTGAAAAAAATAAAGAATAGAGAAAAAATTCTTACCGAGCGTCATTCTCGCGAGTAATCGACCATCGTGGGATCTCGCCGATGCGGTAAAGTTGTTCCACGATTCGAGAACGAGATTTTTGCCTCGTCGCGAACTCACGCTCGAGGCTATCAGCGCGTCGAGAATAGCTGCCTGACCCCTGAGTTCCACCCCACCGGGAACGACTTTCAGCGAGCCAATACCGTCCTAATTCAGCAACGAAGATAACAAAAAAAAACATGAAAACAAGAAAACGATTATCGATCACATTTTTTACATTTAATATTATTCACAAATTATTCGAGAAAAAATTTGTCCATCGAAAAAATATTATCGCGAGATGGTCGAACGATCTTTGTTTTCGCAAAATTCTATCTTCGCAAAAAATTTCTCCCTTACAATATCGAAGGAAACTGTGGAAAACGCGTTCGGAGAAATAGCAAACGCGTTGTGTTCGTTGGTCGAGCCACGATCCGTGTTCTTATGACTTCTTTTTTTCTTTTTCGTAATTCCGTTAAACCAGAAAACACGACTAGTTCATAAAGCGAGGGAGAGGGATGAAAAATGATAAGGGTGCAACGGGGGGGTATATTCGAGAGGGTTCGTTGTTGTCCTTTAGTCGCGTTCGCTTTATTGGTTTCCGATGATTGGCCACTCGATTGGAAGCAATTGCCACACCGCGCACGCCTCGTATATATACGTTTCTACATATATATATGTTTATAGGGTTGTGTAAAAGCACACGAGTACACCAGGAGAATATACAGTGTCCTTACTTGGCACGGATACGATCGCCGTTATACACAGTGTAGGGGCTTACATTATAATGGGACTAAGAGCGTACGATGCCTATGCTCGCTCTCTAACAGGAGGGAGGAATGGGGGAGTAGTAGAAGATCGTTTACGAAGATGCCTGGAGCAGCGATCGCGCGCGGGCGTTTCGCCAGGAAAATTGTTCGACCCAAAGTCTGAATCGTACTCGCGTGTTCCGTATTTACCGGACCTACTGCAAATTGGCGATCGCCTCGACGCTTGCGGCTTGCCGATCGCCCTTATTATTCCGTTTATAGAAAACAACCCCTCAAGGACTCGTCGATTAGGCGAAATTGTACGGAAAATAACGCGACGTTTCAAAACCAACTTAACGAACGGACGAGCTTTATAACGATCATTGTTGTTTGCTTTCTTTTTTGGTTTTGTTCGCGATTTCATCCCCTCGTTACATCCCTCTACTTGAGTCATTAATTCCATTGATCATCAACGTCTTTCGGTGCAACCCTTAATGCGTTTTGTTCACGTACAAGAGCTTTTTCTCGGGTTTCTCGGGTTTCTCGGTAATGCTAGAATCTCTTGTATAATGGACAGTTGGGGGGGTAGCGTTTCGCGCGCTTCTCGCACCTGTTGGCCTAATGTTCCGGCTGTTTCGAGCGAGTGACCACTGCGACGACGGAACTCTCGGATTACTCTCTTTCTCTCTATCTATCTATCTATCTCGGCCAACGGAAGTTAGCTGAGAAGTTCGTTCGCTCGAGAATAATTATGTGTGGTACATTAGTGTCCGTATTCTACTCTCTATAATAGGATCTTTCCACGTCTCCGTCTCACTCTATTATCGTTACAAGGTATCTCTCGTGTTGCTCGCTACCCTTCCGTTGTGCTCATGCGCTATAATTATCCCGTTGTTACATTCGAGTCGCGTCTCATACAAGATTCTCCAATTGTTTAATCCGATCGACTTTTCGCGAAGACACGAGTCACGAATCTAATTGACCGAAATAGTCTGACCTAGACTCGATCGTATCACTTATTCTCCCAGTTTCCTTTACATTCGTATTATAAACAATCTTATTATGGATGCGAACAAAAGAAAAAAACAATATATTTAAATAATTCAACAACTTGGCTCATTTCGAACTCGCTTCTCAGCTTTACCGGATTTAAATTCGTTGCGCAAGCGCCAAACGGATTATAGAAATGCGCCATGGGTCTAAGAAAGTAGTATAGGTCCGTCTTACGTCAGACGGTCTCATCGTTCGTAAAGCTCCTTTTGAAGAATGAGAAGAAAAAAATGAGGAAAAGAAAAGTAAAAAGAAAAAACACAGGCAATAAGGTGGAAAATAAAGATGAAAATAATCGTTCCGTTCGCGCAGTGGTGCTTTTCTCGCGAGTCATTTTTCCACCAAGATCAACAGCTAGAAAACCAACCTTTATTTATAATAATATATTTTTCATATTTTCTAATGGAAGCAATTGCATAAATACCAGGTGGATGTTTTCTGTAGGGGTTTCTCCTTTTTTTCTCCCCCTCCTGCCCCCCTCTTTCCTTCTTTTTTTGCGGTGAGCCGGCGGATATAGCCCGAAGGCATCATTAATGCAGTCAGCCCTGGCGAAGCATACCCACCGAATTGTCACGGGTAGCTTCGTTTTTGCGTCTCTGCGATCGCTACTATAATATTCCATCTTGTCTCTATTTTATCTTGTCTCTCTCTCCCTCTCTTTCCTCACTCAATTCCACTCTCACTCTAAATATTTCTCCGCAATGACTTGCACATCCATTGTCTTATCCGACATCTCCTAACAGCGTTCATATTCCAATCAGGTTTTCTCGCCCCTCCCCTGAAAACTTCCCACTCGAACCCCTCGTTTTATCCCCGTATCCAAATTATGACGAAATTTGTTTGCTTCGAGCAAATAATTGAACGAGTACAATCTCGTTCTCTCTCGTTGGATAAGTTGAATAATTAAATTGATATTACCGCCACGATTATCTTACTTTCATCAACGGAATATTGTACGTTTTAACTTACGATTTGCCGCAAGTATTGGAATTTGAAAATTATATCGATCATGACGAAACGTTAAATGTTTTTCCGAATTGGTGTAAATATTGATTTTTTAAATCTGATTATGAATTTCGTTTCTCAATTAAATGAAATTCATTAATTAAGAATCACCATTTTGAAAATCGTGACAAATTTGGAAATTCGTTTAACCCCTGTTTTCCATCGTTACCCGATGTTTTTTTTCATCTTATCATTAAAAATTTTAATCTCGAAATGAAATTTCCCATTGTCGCGAAGGAAACTCTCAATCCCTTCACCCACGCAATATCCTCTAAAATTCTCGATGACGAAATCAGGCCAAAAGCGGAGGTAACACGGGTCAAACCGAAATCAAACGACCCGGACGATACTGAATATTGCTTACTTCCCTTTGAAATCGGTCCACCACTGGCGATTTTAATATTTCATTCACCTCGTACAAAATTCAGAAGCCTAGAATAGCCTCGAGTCTCCTACGCTACGGCTCTTTGTTTACATTATCGAATTCATTGTCCGATCTATCATTCATTCTCAGCCTGCAACATTTTCAGCAGCGGCCTGTGCAGCCTGAAATACTGGTTTGATAGAAACGAGTATATTTTATAATTATATATATAGGTAACGAAACAAGAAGGGAAAAGGGCTGCTGTGGTGGAAGGGTAGGTAGCGCTCGTGTACGTTTATACACGTTATACGCTCAAAATTCATGGCACCGGCTCACCGGCTATATTGCACTTGCACTTGGTGGCTCGACGCTATAATGGATATCCTTTAGTACTACGAAGGGGGAAGCGACGAGGAGGGAGCGAGAACGAGCAAGAGAGAGAGAGAGAGAGAGAGAGAGAGCGCGAGGGAGAAAGAGAGGAGAGTGGGACAAGGGAGGCTGGAGAGTTTGCGATGCAGTGGGTATACAGGCTCGTGTCGTCGTTGCGCCGTATAGTCAAGAGCCCAACTATAACCCAGGTAGATGTATAGATACGGGGGTTATGGGGGTCGGACTGTAGCGTTGCCCAGGGTATTAGGGCACAGGCCGCCACGGGAGAGACTCTCACACCTCTAGGAAGACTTACACATCCTCGTCGCACCATCATCCATTCTATCTCTTGGCTATGGGCATCCCCGTAAGCCTTTACTGCCAATATACCATGCTGTCCGGCATAATGCTACCCTCTCGCTCTCTCTCCCTCTCTCTCGTTTGCTCTTTCTCTCTCTTTCTCACAAAACTATACCATCTTACTTCTACTTTATCTAGCATTATGCGCATGAAGTGTCAGTCTCTTTCTTTCTCTATATATATCGAGTCCTCTAGTGTCGGTTATACGCGACCCCATAAAGAATCGGGTATTGTCCAAAATATGCGTCCACGAACGAAATAGGTCGAAAACGATATTCTTCGTGCTTGAGCTGTCTAGGGCAAGATAATGATTTTTTTTTATAGTTTTGAGAGAGAAAAGTCAATTTATAATGTCCATTATCGGTTTGGGAGTATTCGGGAACGAAGGGTGTACTCAAGTGTGGAAAAGCGTACTTTGGAGCGTATTGAAAGTCATAGTCATATTTTCCATGAGATTTTATGATCGAGTGGCCCCATAGTGCCTAGGATTTTCCTTGCGATATGAAAATGTATATCTACGTGATGAGAAAATGGCCGGAAATTGCTTCGGGGGTGGTTCGAGCGTGTATCTGGGACAAGGGAAATTATACAGGGTGAACGATTTTTGGTTTTTCAATTAAAGATAATATCGGTGATTTAACGATGTAATCTCTCGCGAATAAATTATTGCGTGTAACACCACGAATGATTATTATTTTTTTTGGCAATTTTCGTCCTTTGTAAAAAGTAAAAAAAAAAGAAAGAAATTATTTATTCACGCGATCGGAGTTTACGGGCCTAGGGAAATACCGGCTGTTTCGAGATAATCTACGTGTATATTCATGGTAACTGTATATATCTATAGGGCTGGAAATTCGAGAGTACGAGGCTCTGGGAAATCTGAAGGAAACTGGATGAGGACAGTGCGCGCCGGTTTGGGACCGTGAGCTAAAGGAGGGAGAAAAATACAGGAGAGAAAAATAAGTAGGTAGAGAAAGAGAGAGAGAGAGAGAGAGAGCTTACATTTCCCATGGGATATTCCCGAGAAGATAGCGAGCATTTCGTCGCTCTTTCCCTTTCCTCATTCCCTCTTTTTCCTCCCCACCGACTTCTCACTCACGGATTGATACTCAATTCCTTTCGAATTTAACCTCGCCCCACGCAAAATTCGCTAAAACGCGAGAAAATCGTGAACTCGATCTGTTTCGCGATTCTCGATTAAAGTACGGATAAAAATTTATTAAAAGGAAAGAAGAAAAAAGGGGGGAATCAATCGTTCGTACGAAGTCGACTCGATTTGATCGATAATCGAGAATATTTAGTTGGGTCACGTGCGAGAGCGTCGGATAAAAGGGCACGTTCCTTCGACACCCCCGGCTTACTACAAAATATCCGGACTCACCTCTCGGCTCGCCGTGCGTGTCGAAACAGTAAATCGAGACTTTCTAAATTCGGAAATGACCCCCCGACCTCAAAACCTTCTTCTGACCTCTCAACCGATGTTAACCTCCTCTTCGCAAAATCTCGCGATACGCGAAATCCTATCGTACTTTAAATTAACGTCAAAATGTCTCTTCGTCGTTATAAAAAATTCATGGCAAATCCGATTTTCATAATATAATTCGCCGATTTTCGAAATATCGATCGATTATGAACATCCTCGTGACATATATGTGATCCTTGATCGACCTATGCTCACGCTCTTGTACTATTTTTAAAATCGTCGCTCGCATACGTAAACCTTAATTAACGAAATTAGATAAAAATCTGATGGGTGAATTTTTTTTTTAATTTTCAAGCGCTAACCACTTTGCGATAAGCGAAAGATTGATCGACGTTTTTTTTTCGTCTCATCTGACATATGGGGCAAAAAAAATGGGGGATGAATAAAATTACCAGGTGTCGGAGGAAATTTAAGCTTGTCATATTACTCCACTGAACCACGTGGATGGAGGGAAAAAATGCTCCGAGAGAGAGATGAGAAGGGGAGGGAGGAAAATGGGGTTGAAAGATAGATAGATAAGGTGTTATATATTCTTTGAGGATATACAAAACTGTATAGGAGCGCGTTGGATGAAACGAGGTGGATGGATTACGCCGTGGCTTCGGCAATTACTGGAAATTATATTAAGCATCGCTCTTTCTCTTCCCCTTGTTCGCTCTCGCCGTGCTTCGCTCCCCTTTCTTCTCCTACTCCTCCTTGCTCTCTCTCTCTCTCCCTCTTACTCTCTCTTGCTCTTTCGATCCCCTCTTTACCCCATTTGGGCTTGAAGAGCTCGCTTGCCGTGTTCCCTTCGAGCTTGCTTCTCTCCCTCCCAGCATGTGTGTATATATATATTTTCTGTGAGATAACTATATATATATATTACATATATGGTGGAGAGAGAAACGTTGTACAGAAGCGAGCCTGCGACGGCGAGGGTTCTATTATTCGGCGCGGTAACTCGGGCGAAACTAATTTTAAGCCGCAAGACAGAAGTCGGCTTTAATAGCTGTCGAAAAGTTACCGGTCTTTCCCTCTCGTTCCTCGTTAGATATAAGTATATATATATATATATATACTTGAACAGGACCGACGCTCTCTTGCGAGTTCCAACCCTTAAAATCAAAAGCTGTACACTTTCCTCGCGTTATTCTTACACTCGATCTTTTATACTTTTCTGTGCTTTTTTCATTTCTTTTTTACACTTTAATTCCATCGAGACAGATTTTTACTTTTTTTTTTAACCTCTTCTTTCGTTTTTCTTCTATTATTGGGGGGATGTTTGATCGGAATTGTGGGAAAGGGGGATGATAATGGAAAGGCCGAAAATGCGTGACGTAATGCAAATTAAATAAATTTATTTACCCGCCGACGGAAATTTATTTTATTATGCGTTAATTAATTGATCGATCGGTTGATTAATTAATGATTTAATTTGTATGACAAATTTTGCGAATATTTATATTCTTTTTGGGAGATAAAATTGATGATTTTTTGTCGCTGACTCGATCGACGTAATTGAACGAATTTTTTTCGGTCGGCGTTTTTATAACTTACGGAACTGAATTCCATGACTTTGAGTAGCCAGAGGGTTAGGGCCAGATTCAGTATGACCATGATCATCAGTCCGAGCACGAGTGAATACAGGCACCTCTTTCTCCAGCCGTACAGACCGAGCCTGAAACCATTGCATGTGTGCGGTTGCTCGTCGTGCTGGGGCGTGCACGTTCTCGACGACGTGGTAGGTGTTTGTCTCGTTCCAACCCCGGAACCACTTCCACCACCCCCCGTCTGTCGGCTCATGCTGTTTGAATTTCCTGCCTCGTCCGACCAGTTTGCTTGTCCACGCTGCATTCTGCAATCCCATAAACATATAATAATAATAACAATAAGTTGCACTAATCACGTTTATTCATTAACCTTGTATCTCATTAATTCGACATTGGATTATAAATTTTCAATATTTATTTCATATATCGATTCGAATCAAATTTTAATCGAAACATACAATTAAAAATTTTTTTTTTAATTTTAAGTCACCGTAAAACGATATATTTCGCGAAATATTTTCAAACTAACGACAACTTTTGTACGTTGCTGAAAATATTTTTTCCACAAATTATCGAAATATTCGCAGTTTTATGAAGTCATAATTTTCAAGCTTACAGAATTCACCCTCGTTTTTCACACGTTTTTTCAATCTTTCTCGCATCGATTTTAAGAATATTTTTCATAATTTGACAGAGTCTCCTCTCAATAATTACCGAGACGATAAATAGCCAATTTACGAATTTATCTCGGTCAAAAAGAACAACGAAAAAAAAAAATATCTTGAACCCGGTGACCTCGATCCATTCACCCCTATATAATATACGTGTAGGAAAATGTCAGGGCATAATGGTCGTAGTGATATCGCGCTGGTAAACTAGATAATGCATAGTGCTAACGAGAGCGAGAGAGCCCGAGAAATGTGAACTCGTCTTGATGACCAACCAGCTCACGAGACAGAAAGAGAGAGCGAGCGAGAGAGAGAGAGAGAGAGAATCCGGAGGGTGAGAACCATCCCCTGTAGAGTACAGAGAGAGCCTCTTCTTATTTGCAAATTAGCGTCCGAGTAATCAGTGTTAAGCCGCCGCAAGGGTGGCGCCGGGTTACCCAAGTATTAGAGGACAGAGAGTTGACGCGCTGTGTGGACGAAGCTTTCCTCTCTTCCTCTCTCTCCACTCCTCTCCGCCCCTATATATATATATTTGCACATAGACCGCGTGTCCTCTAGGCGCAAGCTTTTCCCTACGCTCGCTGAGTTTCCGTCGGGAGTATAACCAAAGAGAGGAAGAAGGAAGGAAGAACGGAGATAGAGACAGAGAGAGAGAGAGAGAGGGAGAATGAGCGAGAGAGAGGAAACGAGAAAGGGAGAACTTATGCAAAGCTACCCGCAAAATACCTGACATAACTTTTCTCCTAATCCCTGGCCGTATAGCCCGAAGGCCTCGAACCGAGAACGACCGAACTTCCCCTCTTCAACCATCGCGTCGTTTTTTCATCCCCTACCCCTGCGTTCATCCTCCACCTTTCGACTGACTTTCCTCCCCTTGCGAAAGGGCTTCCTCGTTGCAGCCAGGCGGTTTCGTTTTATATTTTTGCTGTAGCCAACTGAGCTGAAATATTCAATGCAGTTCCTCCTGCCCTTGCTTTGCCCCGTCCCACTTCAACCCTCACCGTCCCTCGCGGGTAATTATGCTTTTCGCGGGGTATAAAGCTTCCCAAAGAACACTAAGGTTGTATGCCGTGGAGTAAAGGAGAGGGGTGTAGAATGAGAGAGAGAGAGAGAGAGAGAGGAAGAGAGTAAGAGTGAGGGTTAGAAAGAGGTAAATGAAAAAAAAACGTAAAAAAACATAGAGAATAAAATTCCGAAATTAAAACCTCGAAGATAAACCTTGGGTAAATGCTCGAGCGAAAGTAACAACAAAAACGTACAATTTTCCTCGTACGGGCGCCGACGAGAACCGGAGTTTCCTTTATATACATATATATATATATATGAAAGAAGAAGAACGAGGAAACGAAAAAAAGGAGAGAAAGAGAATCGAGAAAAAATCTTCAAAAGAATGCATGTTTGATTATTTTACGGTGCCGGCGATACGAGCTTTTCCAATTTTTCTTTTTTTTCATATTTATTAATCTACCCCTTCCCCCACCCCTATGAATATATTCCCATTAGTATTATTGATATTGGAAATACGGGAGAAGGTCTTTTACTCCCCCTCCCCGTATCGTTTTTTTAAATGTGTTTTTTTATAGCATCGAATATCACGAGTGAATTTATCTCGTTTACGACGAGCCAAATAACCAAATATACATATTTTTCTTTTTGATTAAAATAAAATACAAAAGTATCGCTCGATTCAGAGATTTTGGTCGATACGTCAGTCGAGATATCGTTCGAAAAATAATCGAGAAGAGTTTGCACGCTATGTTTGAATTACGAACGTGGAGGAGGAGAGATTTGCGGATTGGGGTTGTGAAAGGGGTTGGAAAAATTCTCGTACGATGACCACGGTAGGAAGAAAGGTAATGCGAGAAGACCGAGATAAAAGATTAAATAACGAGAGAGATGGGTCTTTGTGGGTGGGAGAAAACGCGGGTGAACGCGGCAGGTGGTCGTTTTCGAATTACCGAACTCGTTACCAACTTGTTTTCCACCACGTCTGGCATCGTAATACCTCTGGCATTTCTCTCTCTCTCTCTCTCTCTCTCTCTCTCTCTCTCTCTCGCATTCGGTCATTGCCGACCTAGCGATGGAAACTCGACTCGTAACGTGACTTTTCTCGCTCTCGTTGAACAGGATCAACTCCAGATCTTGCTCTCATCTATCCCTCACCCCTTGCCCTTCTCCACCCCTACTAATACCTAGGATTCTCAGCTTTCAACCAGCCAACGACGAGATAGAAACTCACCTTGCGCTATTCTCTCATTCTTCTTTACAGCTAAATAAAAGTTTAAAAAAAAAAAGAAGAAAAATTGATCCAATTTTCAAAAACTAACTTTTTCCTGTTGCCCATATTTCACGGTAAATTATTCGACAGGTCGAGAAAATCTAGTAAATATAAAAGTATGGAGAAAATATATTTGTGAAAATGTGAGTATCCAGTTGTTTTTTGGAAAACAAATTTGTTGCATGTGGGGTTCTCGGAGCCAAAAGCGTCTCTTCGGGACTGTGTCGATGCTGATGCTGCTCACTCTCTCTCTCTCTTTATATATATATATATATATGCTTTGGTTCGTCGTCACAGTGGCCCCGGAAGCTTGTGTGCCGGCTCTCTCGACGTCCCCGCGCACTAAATATTTCAAGGGGGCTGCAGGGCTTCGATCCCCACCGGGACTCGGCCGAGAGACACGAGCCAACAGATTAGTGCCACTTGCGACCAGCAGCGGCAGCAGCTAGCGTACTCTACCGCGCCATCGGTGAGGCGCCTATCTCTCCATGTCGAAACACACCGGCTTTCGTACACGGACCGTAATATTTACGCCTATATCTATATACACGCTTCTATCCCAATTGCCGATTCTACAGATATATATATATATATATATATATATATATATATATATATATATATATATATATATATACATATATACATATATATAACGATGTTGAACATATCGGCCGTGCACGCCTCCATATAAATACATATCTATATATATCTTTGGTTTACACGTTGTGTATATACTGCGGTATGTCCGTGCGATATTCTCAATGTCGTACACGACAAAAACTTCTTCGCCATTAGGTATCTGGGCCAGGGGGATGCTTTTTAGCTAATGTTTTTTTCCTTCTTTTTTTTTTTTTTTTTTTTATTCAAGCAGTTCGTGTTTTTTGGCTTTATCGAAAATAAATTTATCATACGTCGGGGTAAATTATTTTTCCTGATATTTTGGGGACTTAATTTATTTCGATTAAATGAAATTTTGGGATAATGATGAAGAGAGTCTTTTTTTTTTTAAATCCGTCAATAAATTTTGAAATAGGACCGAAAATAGCTAGATAGAAGCATTTCATTTCTAATGGACGTTCTGAATATCGAATAATTGAGTGACGTGATGTAACCGCGGAGACGGCGAGATAAACGCCCGGATTGTTGGCGAAGGGAATATTGTATTAGGAGAAATATCGATCGTGACACATATATACAATAATACATCCCTACGAAGCTAATCCGTTTAGATACGTTTAAAATAAAAACAACAAGACTTAATTACCGAACCGTCGAAAAATATCATTTTTCTCTCGTCGACGTACTTCGCGAACAAAAAACGAAGAAGAAAAAGAAGAAAAAAATGGCGAAAATCTTTAATCATTCTTAATCTTGAATTTTTATTTCAAGGATCTTCGATCCGAGGTACCCAATATTTGATATTAATACTCGTAGCGATTGTTGAAGATCTGGGGAGGGTTTGAAAAAGATGGAATAAAGAGAAATCCCAAGGGGACAGTAATGTAACGGTTTATATATAAAATAAAAGGGGATGAGGGTTATTGGCTATATATAGGTATATATATATATATATTGGGGGATGAGGGTTGGTAACAGTAGCACAGATATGAGAAAGTTAAGAAGTCGTAAGACTGCTGCTCTACTCCCCCCCCTCCCTCACCCCTCTTTGATCGTCTCACTCTCTCCTCCTCTCGCTCACCGGTCGAGAGAGTCATTCGAGCACGTTGAGCGAGAAGAGGCTCGATATTTCCCAAGGGGCTTGCCAACAGAGGGCGTAAACGTGGCCAGTTATATTGGCTGTATGATTCAATCGAGAGATCAAACAACGTGAGTAAAGCTATACTTTATATGTACATATATATGTATAGTTTCGGTATAACTCACACCCCCACCCCTCCATCTCGATTTCCTACCCTCCGATCCCCTTTTCTCTCAGGGACCTGTTGAAGTCTCCCCCTCGGTGTACATGACAAAAAAATATATATATATGTATTTCTTCACCCTTATGACGTCGAATATGAATTTATACATCGGTGATAGACATCAGGGAAATTAAAATCACAGGGAATTTCTGGATTAAACAATTTTTTTAATTTTGTTTTTAAATATTTTATTTTATATATGTTTTTATATTTTAATTAAAATACGTATATTTTTCGTGATATGGCGAGTCGCAAGATCGATACCAGGGTACAAAATGTAGCGATTGGATGGATATATTTGAGCTAGGATTACCGGTGCATGGATGGGAAATAGGCTTGTTAATAAAGCCGATCCACTGGACGGTATAAAGTATATCCCTTCCTCTCCGATCGTCTACCTCTCTCTCTCTCTCTTTGTCGCTCCTGCGTTCGGAAGGGGGAGCAGGTGTCGGTGTGCTTAACGAGCGTATAAGCATTTACAACCCAATCGTTCGAAGATTAACGGGTCGTATCGTTAAAGTCGAGCGCGAGTAAATTATAAAATCGGGAGGGGTAGAGAGAAAGAGAGAGAGATGGGGGGAGGGACGGAGAGAGACAGAGAGCGAGAGCGCGATCGCTCGTGCGGCACGACAACCCTTTTCGCCCGCACGAACGATCACAGGTTACGGGGTTGGAGGGATTGCTCGCTCGCTGTGTATGTATATTGCTTCCCACTCTGCCTTGATATATATAAAGGGACCAAACACTGTTACTATCGTCCCATTTATTGACCATCCGTGTAATTATAAAAAAAGACGAAAATATAAAATAAAATAAAGAAAAGACTTGGAAACAAATCGATGAAGTTCCAATCGGTGATCGACGAATAAAATAATTTCATAACAATGATAATAACAATAATATTATTAGATATTACTAATAATAATAATGTTCATATTAATATTATTATTAGTAGTAATAATAATAACAATTATTACTAATAAATATAAAATAACAAACATTAATAATTGAAATAATATCGATATTAATAGGACGAACGTTAATAATAGTACCCATCACAATAATAATGATTATCATTTTTGATTGTGATATAAATTTTAATTATCATTTTATTAGTAAATAATATCAAATATCGCAAATAAAAATAACGTCAATAACAATATTATTAGAAGTCATAATAATAACGATCATTATTATTAATACTATTATTATAATTACAATCTCGAAGATAACTGTTGCTGAAAATTTGCACATCCGTGGTATTTGATGACGTGTTCATTTCGTGATAAAATCATTGGACGTATACGTCCGTCGACGTGGGGTTGGTAGAATCTAGCGGCGTTTGCCGTAGCTGCATACAATACGATCGTACGTTGTACAACACAAGTGCGAGCAACGAGAGCAAACCATCCGCGGTTAACGGATTCAAAATCATTTTAAAATTAATATTTCAATAGCACGCGAACTCTACGTTGCATATACGTATATATATATGTATATATATATGTACAAGCGTAATGTATAGTTGCCACGTGCGAACACGAATCATCGTTGATTTAATGTTCGACGCGGGACAATGCCCCCTCCCATTTCACCTCCCTACGTCCCGTTACCCTCGAGGATTCGAATAAATTTTCAACGAGGACATAACTACGCGCGACGCGGCACGGGCTACATCATCGGAATTATTTGTTCCCCGTTGAACAAGAAACTCGGTGTTTTCCATGTTCCATACCTCGTATACACTCTCGTATTGGTACCATTTTCAAGCGTAGAATCGAATGTGGCATAATATTGATGCTGCTCGTACCGGTCCGTGCGCACCTCGTAACGCCGGATTCGAAATGAAGGGAATGACGGAGGGAAACAAAAAATCTCGTTCGACGAATTTAAAAAAATTTTGTTTATAATTAATTTATAACGTTAATCGACAATAGCTCGTCGTTATCACCAGAATAGAAATTATCCCAATAAATATCGTTACGCGAATACGTGATTATCGATGAATTTTGCAATTTCAATCTGCGAAATCGATCGTAATATTTTGCAGTTTTAAAATGCAATTATTTCGTCGAGGATATTTATTAGTTTATTATAATCACGGTTACCTCGTTTATTAATGAAAAAGAGCGAGCGAATTTTGCGTACATTGGGGAATATTGGGTAATTATTATTTTGCTCATGGGGCGGATCGTTGGTGACGACAGAGGGTGGCGATAGGTTTTAGAGGGGCAAAGCTTTATTCGCTACTGGGATTAGTTAAACGAGGGACGGAGAGATCCACGTGGTTGAACCAAGAAGAAAAGTATCAGATTTGATTATTCGGTCCACAAGGAGTAACGGTGGAGGGGAAGACCTCTGTAATCTCGTATTAGCCCAGTTGCGACGCGAACACGTTTCTCCACGCCCTCTCGCGGCGTCCTGCTCAACTTCACCGCGGTCCACCGTACGCAAGACACTGTCCTATACGACACTCGCGCTTTGTACGGGCTCGACACGAAGTCCGGTGTCCGAAAACCGCAGGACCATCCGCCCCATCGCGATTCCAACTCCGAACGCGTCGAGACCCCCTCCACCTCGTTTCCCGCATTATAGGCAACTCACCAGATGTGCACAAAATAAAAAAACAAACAAAAGAAAACGAAAAATAATTGGGGGAAACAATTTTTTTTCGTACAATTATTTTTATACAAATTTATAAATTTAATTAATATCGTTATAAAAAAAAATATCGTATCGGAAAGGAGTCTAGGTAATTGTTTTTAATGGTGAAACAAAAATTCACAATGCGTCGAAAACGTTCTTTTTGTTTTTCAAACTACGTCGTAACGAGCCGCGGTTTATCAAGACGAAAAGCTGACGAGTCGTTCGTTTCGTTATATTTTTTCAACCCCTCCGGGTTTAATTGGCCTATGAACAACAAGTGTAAGCTGAAAATTATCGTTTCGTTTTTGTTTTTTACGACGTTATAGGATACATCGTTGGCCATTCGTTTTATAGCTTGGTATAACCTGCTAGGATTATAATGAATCTCACCCCCTCGAGTAATCCGATCCTCCGCGGGAGGTCGAGAGCACAATGCCCGATTATTTTCTTCGTATGTGTACATAATAGCCCGCGCGTGTAGACATTCTCCATCAGGCTGCGTCGCGTATTTCTGTTTGTACCAATTTTTCGTTATTTCGAGAAAAAAAACATAAATTAAAATTCCAACACCATTTTTTTCAAAATAATCCTTTATTTATTTTATTTTATCGTAATTTTTCCCTAAAATTTTTCGTCCTATGCATAATTAAATAACGAAGCCACGTGATAAGATTCGAACAAAGAGCGAGGGAGGAAATGATGGGCGAAAGATTCGACGATGAAAAAAAAAAAAAAAAAAAACCAATAAAAAGTGCCAGCACGTCGGACAGCTGGGACGACAAATCGCGTTACATAACGTAGTTACTGCGAGGTGAGAAAAGTAGGAAACCGGGAGAGAGTCTCTTTGATCGCGTTAGGAGGTCAAGTCCGAGGGATTAGAGGTGATCCTCTCGGTTCGTAGTTCACTATCTCTTCTCCCTCTCATTCTCTCTCCCTCCCTCCCTCCCACCCTCCCTCTCACTCTCTCTCTCTCTCTCTTTCTCGATAATATCTCCGTCCATCTCTCGGGTGCACGAGGGCTGAAAAAAAGACCTGGAGGGCTCATCTGCGATCTAACCCAGCAACGTGACGTGTAACCTTTCTCCCTCTTGCTACCTTAAACTGTATGTGTATGTGTGTGCGCGCGCCCGATCGACCAACGTGAAAACTCGATATTTTGCCAACTTCCGTCTATCTTATCGCCTTATCTACCCACGCCTCGTCCGATCTGATCCTGTTACGTGTCTCGGACCTTACTACTTCGAGGGCTTTTTCCAACTTTCATCCCTCACCGGCAAAAAGAATATATAAAAAAAAACCGAAAGGTACCGTCGTAACAAATCGACGAGAATCGAACGTTAATCAATTATCTCACGTTATCGAAGTGAAAAATCGCCGATCGAATTAAAAAAAATACGTATTTACAAATTTTCGTCTTTTTTAAATCGATAACGTTCGTTCGATTAACCCTCGTTAACTGATCAAAATCCATTTTTCCCCGTTGATCCAACTCCCGAAGTGTCCCTTCTCGATTTGCAATCGCGCGATGAACGAACGCACGGAGAGAAAAAGAAGGGAAAAGAAAAAAAAAAGCTTTTTAAAAATTCATTTTAGAGTATTATAATTCTCGCAAGAGATAACTCGAACGCCACAGGCAGGATGTGTGTGACAGCTCCAAGATCGGATGTACATGCGCGATACAGGCGTATAGCTGAGACCGGAAACTGGGATTTCGCAATGCGAACCAAGAGGGAGAAAGAGAGAGAGACAGAGAGAGACAGAGAAAGCGAGAAAGATAGGGAGGCTGGGAGGGAGGGCGTTTATATATGTAGACGTCGCGCTGACATTTCCCATCGGACTCGAGCACGAGCTATATATACCCTGGCGGGCAAAAGTGCTCGCTGGCATTCTACCCCGATTTGGTATAGTATAGAGGGCGCGCGCGTCAGAGAGAGAGAGAATGAGATCGGGAGTGGGGGGCGAGGGTGGGGGGGGGGGTGGAGGATTGGAAGTAGTGAAGGGAGAGAGATGGAGAACATTTTCCACACACCAGTCTCATATCCTTCTCCCGTTCTCGTGTCCCAGCTCTATATATACAGTCGAGGCCCGCAGAGACGTTATCCTGATGCGAGCTCCCCCGTCGACTTGACTGAAGTCAAATACTTGACTTCTCCATTTCGTCTGACTCCGTACGCTTTCGCATTCTGCAACAGACCCTACCGTCGTCCCTCCACCCATTACGTGATTCACGTATGACGAGACTGATTTTGCAATTTTACTTTATATATATATATGTATGTATATATATATGTGTGTGTGTGTGTGTATATATATGTATATTATTCCCAAGCGTCAATTTTATGCCTTACTTTTTTTCTTCTGCTTTCGTTCTTTACGACGTGAAAAGAAAATTTATCATTTTATACTTTCAGATTTTTATTTTTATTTTGCTATTTTATTGTTGTTGTTGATTCGTTTTTGTTTATAGTGAATATTGTACGGAGGATTGTTTATTATTGATTTTGGTACGTCGAAATTTTTGTTTTGACGTTGATACAAATTCTTCAATTTTCGTATCATCGACGAGCGGTCGAGAAAAAATGTTTGAATTTCCGGGAATTTGCGGCTGCCAAGTGGACATGTACCGGGGAGTAACTCGTTCCTGCATGCCGTCCTATACCGAAATCGTATAAAAGAATCAGCAGCAGCAGTTGAATGTATAACGCGAGTGGACTGGCGAATTTATGAGAGTAAGAGTGAGTGTGAGCGAGTGAGAGAGGGGGTGAGAGGGTGAGAGAGAGAATGAGAGAGCCAGGCCCGGAATGAGGGAGGCCCGGAGTGTGCTGGAGGTGCGAATGTAGACTCTAATCCGAACGCGGCGGTGCGCGAGCTATCGACAGGAAGATTTATCTCGGGTTGTGCACCACCAACACTCTTTCTCTCTCTCTCTCTCTCTTGCTCTCCCAGACTAGCCATTTTACATGTACATATATTTCCTTTTTTCATACCCTCTCTCTTTCTCTCTTTCTCTCTCGCTCCCTCTCCAGGCAAATCCACATACCTGTCTGCACGAGCCTCTCGAATCCCTCGAGTTTTCAACCCCCTGCAGCATGCAGGACTTTCGACGGCTCGACCGGGAATTTAATTCGCCCAATCTCTCTCTCTCTCTCTCTGTCTCTCTCTCTGCTTTCTCTCCATACACACGCTATATATCATCGTGAGGTCCGGGTCCATGGGTATCACACACCTCGATTCCACACCGCCTTCTGCGGTTGGTAACCTTTGCCAAAAAAATTCCTTTGTCACCGACGCGTTATTCACCGAACGAACGAAGACCTATTGACTCGACCCGTTTCTCTCGTTGCAAAAGAAAACAAACGAACGAAACAAAAAAAAACAACCCAAAAATATCGATATACAATGCACGAGAAATTTTATTAATTTATCATCCTTCTCGTAATTAATTTACGGGATGAAAAAGTTAATAATTATTATTCTGGATAACGCTTCGCCAATTTGTACAAATATCATATATTTTTTATTCTCCCCTTTTCATTAATTAATACACATGCTGGGGTTTGAAATATATTTAATTTTTCTCGACGTAATATAAAATTTGACGAGTGGAAAAAAACTCTTTTTTTTCCTCAATTAAATAAATTCGCTGTAAAGATCGATTCGCGTTTCTCTCTATCTCTATGTTCGTGTCTCATTCTCTTTCTCTACGAGTTGTTCAAGGGTTCACGGGACTCTGGGTCGGGGGATTGGTAAGTAATCGAATGAATAAAACAGTCGATGTCGTGGGTCGAGTCGATCCCCGAATGGCGAGATTCTTTCGTTCACAAATATATATATATATATATATATATATATATATCGATATATACGTATGCGTACCATACGTATGTATCGAGTACTTCGCGTACGTCGTGTATTATTTCATAATGGAATGGGTCGACCTAGCACTCGTATAGAAAATATTAAATACCATGAAAATATTGTAAAAGCTTCGTTGACCTTACTTTCGCCGGTTGTTTGTCCGTTCTACATATATATAGATCTATTTGCATCCGACTAGAGTATTACCCCCTCGGCATTGCGTCTCTCAGGAGTTCATCGGTATAAAACATTTTTCTCGTTCGCTAATATTCGAATTTTGTCACATAAATATTCGTTGCAATATCCTTGGAGACACATCTTCCTAGTACGTACCAGAAATGTATCAACAGTTACCGTATTTTATTTTTAATACGCGGTCATAATTCCGTCCGAGAGAAAAAAAAGCTGAACAAATCTTGCGCGCCAATGTACGGAGAATATTTATTGGAATCCCGCGAGTTTTCGTATTATTAACGAATATTCTTTCATTCTTTACATAACGATATATTCGTATAGGAATAAATGTATCCGAGGTTTACTTTTTGACCAGATTAATATAAAGTATAATTTTGGCGAGCCTTAATAATTTACGATAATATTAATTAATGATTTAATATATAATTAAGTAATTTTATTGATAAACATGAAGAATAATCGTAATGGGTGTAACACAAAATGTAGATGAAACAATAATCTTTTTATCAACGATTGCTCTCATCTACGTCCCCTCTTCAACTATTGTTTGATTCTCGTTCGATTCTCGTTCGATTTTTAGCCGTCCTCTTGGCTAACGTTTTCATCCACTCGGTCAACCACGCGCTTGGTTTTAATTCCTATATTAATAATATCACAATATGATAATAAAATCTTATGTAAGGTGGAGTGGGGTAAGTTCGTAAATGGGGTAAGTTCGTAAATGGCCTGAATTTATTCTAATATAAGTTCCATTGGATTAACTGGTAAGTAGAAACATACATTCGTTTGTTGTGAAATGATTGCCATAGATATCTCTCATTCACGACGGGTTTCTTTTGTTTATTACAATCATAAAGTGCAAGCACATGCCAAGACACATAACCAAGTTCGCGGCTTCCACCGTCTTTTTAATTATTTTCACAGTAATTTTGGTCGAAGTGCGCTGATTTTTTGTACATTTGAAGAACATTTATGTAAGTTTACGTTAAACAAATAAAATTGATTAGTTTTATTATGTGTATTGATAAAAACACTACTCCATTCTTGTCTCGGAAATATTTGTGCACGGGGTAAGTTCGGAGCACGCATCGGGGTAAGATCGGAGTAGTGCGCTCTGGCTCCCCATTGTCACTTTAATTTAATCTTTTCTACATTTTTGTCCTACAATCAGTACGTAACTTCGAATATTTATGTAGCTAATGATTTTGTAGGGTCAACATGGTTCGAAATTATGTTCAGAAGAGAACACCAACGTACACAAACCAAACGTTGAACGAAGCTTTAGAGGAGATCAGATCAGCTGAAATAAATGCATATAGAGCCAGCAAAAAATATAAAATTCCATTAAATACAATCATGGATCATTTACGAGGAAGAAGTGGAGTACAAAGTCAAACGCGAGGGAGAAATACCGCGATTTCATTAGAAGATGAAAGACGTCTTGCTAAAGGACTATTAACTATGGAGAAATATGGATTTGGATTGTCCAGAAAAGAAATGCTGTTGCTAGGTGGACAATTTGTAAACACAAACAATCTAAAAACTCCATTTAAAGACGGTCTTCCAGGAGAAGATTGGTTCCTAGGCTTCAAAAAAAGGCACAGTCTATCATTAAAAAAGGCGCAAGGCGTAGAGATTGCACGAAGAGGAGGTTGCAATCCATTTGCAATCCAAGATTATTTCACTTTATTGAAACTTGCCCCAGTCCTGGGGCAAGTTCGGATTAGTTGACTTTTTTTTAATTTATCATAATAATGCCACGTTTCAAAGAACATTTATAATCCAAAATAACACAACTTAAATAATAATAACTGCGCTATGTTCTAGTACCAACTTTGTAAAGTTTCAATCGAATAGATAGAAATTAGATGGAGTTAAAATATAACTTTACAAAACCTAGTTCGAACTTACCCCACTCCACCTTATAGAAAAAAATTAAATATTCAAATCAATCGATTCGAAATTAACATTTCAATACAATTAATTAAAACCCGAATTATTCGATAAAACTAAGCTCAACCAAGTCGTTATATTTCTCCTCGTAGCGGAATAGCAAGTTTGACCAAGAGGGTCGGATCGAAACTGGGTCAAGATGACCAAGAACTAGTCCATTAACCATCGACCCCGTCTCTCCTCGTGTTACGTTAGCGCCCTAGCCAACAAAAAAACCCAAAAAAACAAACAAAAAATAAGGAAAATTGAGTTCGGGCGTCAGGTGTAAATGCAATGGCGCATGAAACTACGGTTCATGACAGTTCGCCGAGCGGATAATCATCTTTCGGTGGTGCAAAGGCCATCTCGAAGTTGGTCTAAAGGGATTATTCGTTCGGTCGTGTCGAGTCCGCGTGCTCGTACAATGCACGTAGAATTTGGTGAACTAAAACCTTGCCCTCTCTCGCCCTCTCGTACTCTCTCTCTCTCTTTTGCTCTCACGTTACTCGTACGGTGAACGACACAACCGCGCCTCCTAGCGTTCTGTCCCGCATCTCGGACAACGCTCTGGGTGACGGTAATGTGATTCCACACGCTGAGTTGCGGCTACTACTCGGGCTATGGATCGTCCAGTTTCACCGTATGTGTAAATACGTATTACTATGTATATATATTTATATATACACACGTAACTCCACTCCGTGTCTGTCCAAGCGTACGACGAACACGCTACACTGGCCGAGGCTTCGAAAATTTTCCGACCCTCCCATGCCCAAAGAACACTAATTATACCGAGTTACGACGAACAAAAGTTTGTCCCCCCCCCCCACACACACATGCACACATACAGACAACATCCTTCTCCACCGTATTCAATTTTTTTTCGAGGGTCACGAGTTACTTCCTTTATTCACCCCCTTCTTTTATTGTATCAACGGTAATTGCCCGAGTTTGCCCTATCCCTTAATTACAGCCTAGAAGCCATTTATTCACGTACTTTTCGTCGATATTAAGTACTTTTTTAAAATTTATGAGTAAATATTTCAAAAGCAAGAATACCCGTCACATTTTCACGAATACAATATTCTTGTTATAATTGTAATTTTTATAGAAAAAAAACACGAGATAGATAGATATTACGGATGTAATGTGCGTGAAAAAACGTAAATAACAGCAGAGGATTCGCCCGTATGGAAGAGATCTTATTCGAGGATCGATCCTAAAAAAAAAGAATCGGAGGAAAAGAAAATGAAACAGAGTGACTGGATGAAACGCGAGAGGTACGGGTCTGTCCGGTTGGAGGGTTGTTAGGGGCAGGTGGAAGGGGGAGGGGGGATGTGACGTGTGGGAATTGCACACTCAGGCATGGTACAAACCTCGATAACAGATGTGTGCGAACGTGGAAAGCTCGGGGAGGAAGGGGTTTGGGTAAGTTCGTCGGCTAGACCCGGGGGAGGAGCAAAGTCAACCCCCAACCTACCCACACTGTGTGTGTCTGTGTGTGTGCCTCGAGCTTATATTATCCGGTTACCCCGTAGAGGTTTACAACCCAAACAAACGAATGAATAGTGGATGTTAGGTCGCCCTCACTAGCTTGCCCTTGCTCCCTTCAATAATGGCGTCTCTCTCTCTCGCTTTCTGTGTGTGTCTCTCTCTCTCTTTCTCTCCTTCCCTCTATATATAGATATCTTAAACGGACCCTTTTGAACAATAGAATTCGATAATTGGACACGCCGCCGATGCGAATTCCGCCTCGGATTCATTTCAACTTGTAACCTCGCGAAAATAAAATTCGATCTGTTTTTCTTCTTTTTTTTTATGCGCCAACGTTCGAAAGTAACGATAACAAATTAAGGTTGCTTCGGACTATAGGGCACGGTCCATCACGTAACGAAAACGGCACGTACCGAGACTGACACGACAATTTTACGCGTGTGTTCGTGTATTCGCAATTTGCGGGAAATTTCCGATCGAATAGGACCATTTTGCAATCATTTTTCAGAAAAAAATGTTTCCCCCCGAGGGGTTAATTTTTTGTGCCACCGCCATAAAAATTGAGCTATCCGGATGTTCCTGGGCTCATTTTTCTAGTCTCGGCGAGCCCTTCAAAAAGTTACTCGTGCAATTTTCTATCGGATAAACCAGAATGGAGATACAGCATCGCAAAAAGTCGATTTTTATGGGTTCGCGATACCCATTAAAATCGGCAATATATTGAATTCCGATGAATTTTAATCGTTTTTCAAGCTCTAAGGGCCTATGTAGATAGTAAATTTCCTGCAAAACAAGAAAATCAGGGTTTTGATTTCGATTTTTGAGAATTTATCGGCCTTGCTCCGATCACGTCAGAGTAGAAATAGAGATCAAGAGGGCGTGAGAAATAGAGAGAAACAAAGAGGGGAAAGTAGCATCGCTGCACCCCTCGTTACGCGTTTAGCTTGCGACAGGTTCGCAACATCAGGAATCTCGAGATTCGGGCATGAGAGTATTCCCTCCTTCTTCCTCTCCGCCTTCAGCAAGCTTGGATAAAGCGCGCGATGCGTGCTTTAAGGGTAGGCACTGCTGGAAGCCGCGGAACTTCCGTAATGCGTTAATCCGTAGCGAGACTCTCGCGACATGGCCGCGCTTCCCGAGCACGTTTCCGCTACTTCGAGATAAGGTCGAGACGCGCGGGGTTGTAACCCACGCGATGCCGGCAATAGCGTCAAGAAGGGATGCGAATCAGGGGGTTGAAAGGGTTGAAAGGTTTTGAGAAGAGAGGGAGAGAGAGAGGAATCCGTGCTCGCGTATCCGGCGTTGTTCAACGCTGCCCGGCAACGGAGCAACCGACTCGAGATCCCTCGTGGATATCATTCGCCCCTTCCTCTATCCTTCTTCCCTACACTCGACACCGTACACAGTTATATAAAGTGATAGTTGAAGATGTATAACAACCTCGACTCGATCTTCGTCCATAACCCTACCTTGCGCCAGTTTACTCGGGGAAATTTAATTGTATCGCGCAACACTGGAATAACAACGATAATATTATTTCGCTTAATTCTCGCTCCAATTGTAAATCTCGTATGAAACAACGAAATAAAATCCTCGTAACGCAACACAACGAGGCGCGTTACGACCCTTTGTGCATTCGTATCGTTACAAAAGGGCGTGTTGCGAAACAAAGTTCGATCAATTTCAGACAGCCTTGGTTTGATTAAATTCAATTAAAACACGGAATAAGTTTTTCGACATAGCTCGGCGAACTAAATTTTTTGAAAATTATCAGACCGACATCCAATTTTTTTACAAGAGATGAAGAAAATCAAGGTTTTTCGTCGTCGAAAACGACGCGGTACATTTTTGTTATGACATTTTTTCATTCATAACGTTCTATTTAATTAATACGAAAATTGAATTATATTTAATCTTAATTTTAATATGTATAAAATTCGTGGATGTCGACAAAATTCATAAATTGTTCGGGGAATTTAATGAAATTGCGAAATTTTATTCGTTCATGGGAGTGCATGATTGTTTCAAAGAATGATTTGGCTTTCTCGCTGTCGTTTGTACATGCTTCTAACGCGCTGTTCACAACCTTTTGTGCAACGTAAACATTACAGCGCAACGGTGATCAACAAAATTTTGATCAACTGCCGAGAGTCGAAGTTTGATTAAACTCCATTGAGATATCCGATCGATCTTCGTCGAACCCAAAAATAAAACTTGGACAATTTTTACTATTTCACAATAATGTCAAATTATTTATAAACAAAAAAAAGAATTAGCTTTATCCTTTGTCCGGCACGCAGATGGATGTGGGCCAGTGCGAGAAAGGCTAATTAGCTGGGTAATCGAGTAGACGTATAGTCGTACGTTGATGTAACACCGTAGAAGGTTTAGGGAAATACGTCTGGTAGGTCCGAGAGTTGGAGAGGTTTTGGAAGCGAAACCTCCGCAGGACCGGAGGGTGGTCCATAGGAAACTCTGAGAGAAAGATAGATACAGAGAGGGAGGGGGAGAGAGAGAGAGAGAGAGAGGGAGAGAAGTGGTTTCGGCTTTATGCCTCGAGTTAGGGCAAGTAATAAGTTAGGTTAACGAGACGCAGGGCACGTACTACCCACTAGCCCAGTAGTAGGGCCAGGCCGCATGGATATAGCGGTGGAATACAAGAGCGCGAAGCTCTCTCGGCCTCTTCGTACAGAGATCCTAGGCTCTGCGTCTCTTCTACCCCGGGATGAAGGAAGCTTGACGCTTGGGTTGTTATATATATATAAATATACGTGTAAACACATAGCGATATACAGGACGGGCTAAAACTGGTACAACGGGGTTAACTCGCTTTCGGTAAGGTGTACGTTGGCTGGAGGTGGAGAAGGGTAGCTCACAGTACGTTACGTCCACTGCGCCATCTACTGGAGGCAAAGCCAAACTTTGTTTGTCACCACGCGACTGTACCATTACATTTTCTCTTCTCTCTCTCTCTCTCTCTCTCTCTCTCTCTCTCTCTCTTTCGTTCACTCTATGTTTATGTCTATATGTACGGTTTATCTAGACTAAAGGCAGCTCTTGAAGCACTGACCCCCTTTATTCCTTTGTCGTAACTATTTTGCCCGAAAATTTAACAAGCTAAGGTTTACGTCCCGCGTTAGGCATCGTTCGGTTATCCACGTATATTATACATTTTGTGGTTTATGGGCCGATTCGAGGCAACAGTGTGCCTCTTTAAGATAGGGGATGAAAAAGGATGAGCGGCATGGAAGACGCGCAACTTTACTCCGATACGAAAAGAAGTAACATTGATCGGATCGAAAGTTCGCAAACTCAAAATTACATCGGGGCTCTTTATGCTCGACGATCGATGATAATCGAGTTTTACAAAATATTTCGCTCTTCTCGGTTGCAATTTTCATTAAATTGAAACATTATCGTGTTCGGGAACGATTTTCCTTCTTTTTTTTTTTAATTTTGTTTCTTTCTATTTTTCTTTACTTTCGTAGCATTTCGAGAGATTTTTATTTTCGTCGTTGCGGAATACATTTTTTTTTCTTTCTGTAGGTTTTTTTGATTCATCGCGGTAAAGGGGGGTTGGAGGCTTGGACTGACGTAAGGGGGGAGGAGAGAAATAGAGAAAGAGAGAGAAAGAAAATAAAGCCGCGAGAGTGAAAAGAAGTGAAACGAGAGAGAGAGAAATAGAGAGAAGGGGTTGGTTTCCGGCAAACCAATTCGTTAGAAACTCTCCCTTGTACCACAATAAGAGTCTCGGCGACAATGGCCGCTGGTCGCGGAGTGGAGAGATCCACGCCGGGGTCAGAAGTTTCTATCTTTCATTCGGTCTCGCACACATATAGACGGATAGATCGACGTCGAATTTTTTTTTCGGCCCCGCCGGGCGCACAGACCTTCTACCCCCTCCCCTTGCTTCCAGACGCGAACTTCTCGTTTCAGCAATAAACGCGATATAACTTCCGGCTTTCTATCTCGTAGATTCCTATATATATATAAATATATCCATTCATAATTCTTTGATTTCTTTCTGAACTACAAGGCCACGTTCCGTTCCATTCGTCTTCTACTTTTTTCACTCTCTGGAAAAAGTTCGCTTCTATTTATTTATCGTACGTTCATACTTTTATCAACAACTTAATCGCTTCTAAACAATTCACATTTGACATTTTGTTGTACGTATCTTCTTTGCATATAACAATTCTTCTCTATGTTTTTTACCCTCGCGCGTATAGTCGCGCACCTTCTGTCTTTCTCTCTCTCTCGTTCTTTTCATTTCACTAACTTTTGCACACGTTTACGTAGGGAAGAGAGGTGGGGATAGTAAAAGGGAGGTTAAAAGTGAGCTTTTGCTGTTGTTCCGAGCTCGCTTCTCTCTGTCGTTGACGTTCCCTCGCAACCAAAGAGGTTTGCAAATTCCTGCCCGTGAAGTCTCAAAGGACAAAGTAAATTCTCTTCCGTTAATTCGATCCACCGTGCGCTCTCGTGTATCGTGCATATGCCACAGAGGTAAAGAGAGGGGGAGGGGAGAGAGAGAGAGAGATAGAGACAGAGACAGAGAGAGACAGAATGAGTGAAAGAGAGAGAGAGAGATGCAGATAGAGAAAACTGGGCTTCTCGTTTTGCCAAAAGGCCAGTCGACTCAATTACACGATTAATTAATTCCGGAACCTGAACGGATATATAACCCAAAAAATATACATATATGTCTATCGTTGGTATGGAAGGGGGTGACGTTGAAAATGAGTGTGTGTGTCTCTGTGTCAGTGAGAAAGAGAGAGAGAGAGAGAGAGAGAGAGAGAGAGAGAGTGAGAGAAAATTGGAAGCAGTGATCGTACGAATCACCGTAAAAAACGTGTGAGCAAGAGGGGGAGGTCGAACGATCGGTGCACGTTAATACCGTTGGTGCGACAGCTAGTCCTTTTTATCGATGAAAACGTACTCGCTCCACTAGCGATATATACACGGGTGGCTTGTATATTGCTTCGGAAAAGCACGACCGACGTGAAAAAGCGTCAACACCGAAGTTGAAGTGGTGTTTGCGGTGCGAGGGGGCGTCTGTATCACACTACTATATCTACATATATATGTGTATGTATATTTTTTTATATACAATATATACACACACACACGTGTACATAGAGGGCGTTATATAAACATCGGAAAACAGCGTGTAGGCTCTTCATAGTCGAGGAGTACTCGAAGTGGGAGCCATAATCAAAACCACCGTCGCGCAGCGTTCATCATAAAACGGGTTACTCGACCGTTATTTATATCTATATATATATATACATATACACGTGTGTGTGCACGTACGTAGACGCATATCTAGCCCGCGGTGTAGATCGTGTCGCTTTTCTCTTTAACCGTCTCACCGGCGTGCGAGTACAAAGTGAAAAGAGGCTCGTGGCGTTTTCTCTTTGCAATAAAAAGCTTGTCCATCCGAGACGATGAGAAGAGAGAAGTGCATTCTCGATATTTATATACGTATACAGATGCAATGCGTCTCTCAGTGGTATGAATGTTTTTTTTATCTTTTTTGAATGAGGTAAGGAAAAGAATGGAGCAGTTTTTAACAAAATTTGTTACTTTTCCTTATTGTTATTATTATTATTATTATTATTATTATTATTATTATCAACGATCGTATCGATTGATCGTTCGATCGTTACGAGTGAAATTGTATACTCTCAAAATTGGGAGGCAAATATTTTAAAACCCTAAAAGGAGCTGTTTTTCATCCTTTCTCCAATGCTATCTCGCCGATGTTTTTGGGATACGCAAAAGATTCGCCACAACGACCAGGGGGTGCTATCCTTTACGACGTAAAACAAGACCCACCACTATCAAAGAAAATCATCCCTTTACGCTCAACCGATCCCTTCATTCTTCGATGATCAAAGATTTTGTCCGATCACGTCGAAACTTTCGATGCGGAGATCGATTCGATGTTGCGCTTATCTGTTTGAGCGTTCCATTATTTTCCAACAAGAATTTTCCACGTTGGCCCTCTAGCCGGGAATACTATACAGGCCCCGTCGAGCTATGTACCCCTGTGGTACGTAGCTAGACGTTCGACCATCTCCAGAGGAGATTCTTGCCCCCTCCACTCCTCCCACCGGTCGTACGTAAAAAAACCCAACGAATAAATCACATTCCTCGTAGTATAGAGCGCGGGGGAAGGTAAACTTTTTCTGGTCGCGAATCTCGTAAACGGGGGCGGCTTATATATGCGCGTTCGAAAATATTGCGAGGTAAAATTGCACACGCTGGAGAGATTTAATATCAATGTTCGCGTATGAAAAGAAAACAAGTTTAACAAAAAATGAAAAAAATATATTCCCCACCCTCTCAATCATTCCATCCGTTGAAAAAAAGTTAAATATCGATCGAGAGGGCAATTTTGGTGACCGGAGATAAATAAGTTACGAGCTAATGTGCGCGAGTTGTTTTTAGTTTCTATTTTCGCTCATTTAAAAACACGAAATTTGAAACGATGCTTTCCGGGGAAAAATTATCGATCCGGCAACAAAAATGGCTCGGCGTTGAGGGCGTAATAAAATATTCATCAAAATAAATGATACATCGGTCGAAATGAGATGTAAATGCGCGTTCGAGCTGTTGTCTCGCAGAATCCGGGGCAAAAGAAAATGGACGACACTCGAGTACACGTGTGTAGCGAACGAGAAACGGCGAGAGGTTGAAAGCGATATGGCAATCGGCCAGAGCACGTACACAGAGGCCGCGACGTCTTCGCGAAGACTCCGGCTGAATTATATACTGGAACGATGAAAAAAAAACGTATTAAGGCAACGAAGGAATGGAGTAAAAAGGCAATTGTAAAAAAAACAAGCGCGAAGCACACCAGTATTAGTAACGGTGAATTTTTCATCTATATACACACTATATTTATATGTATAGTTCGTATAGTCTCGGTATAAGGTAACAGGGAAAGGAGAGGTTTGTTCGAGCGGACGAAGAGGACGCGTCGAGGCCCCCCCCCCCCCCATAGCCAAAGCCAACGCCACCGCTACCCCATTAACGCTCTAAGGAGTTAACGAATTTATACACACTGCGCCGCCTAATTACTAGCTCGCGAGCGGAGCCTGGGAGAACGAACTCAGGGTTGAAGGGTTGGGGGTGGGAGTGGCGGTAAAGGAGCAGGGAGGGGGGATGGTAGAGAAAAAAAAATTCAAACCCCCGTCGTTGCGGGGCATCGGGGATGGACACATACACACACACGCACATAGAGCGCGAGAGAGCGAGAGCGACATAGAGAATGAAAAAAACAACCCTACCCCCCGGGGCTAGGTAATTGAAAGGTCGACGAGGAGATGATGGCGTCGGTAAAATATTCTCGTGGCAGGTAACGCCCGAGTTACGCAGGTTATATACCTGACCCGACGAGACCACCGAGCTTTTTACCAAACCTTTTTGTTTTTGTTTTGTTTCACCCCTTTTCTCTCGTACCTCTCCCCTGTTTTGCAGGGTTTTTATTTTTTCGTTCACCCTGCGACTATCGCGGGTGACGACTGACGGTGACATCGCGGTCTTCTTTAAAGACGCGTCCGTGTTTTTTCTTGTATTTTCTTTTTTAGGAAACGTGGAGGGTAGGACGCTCTTCTCGTCTCCGGGGGTTTATTGCGGGGATTTTTTTTGTTGCTTTTATTATTGTATTTTTTTCGTTTCGGTGTAATAATCAATGATTCGCGTGTTTCGGAATTTTGTGTCGTGAAATATGAACGTGTGGTGGTGGAATGTATCGAAAAGTCATAGGGTACCTGTGTAATTGATCGCTGCGGGCAATATCGGAAGGTTATCATTGGATATGAACGATATTTTAAATTGTAGATAGAGGAGGGTTTGCGCGGGTGAGCTAGTTTCTCGAATGAACTAATTATCTCTTTTTTTTCATCAAATAAAAATTCTTCCCGAAATTTCGGAGTTAAAATATCAAAAAATCAAAAAATCCTCACGAAAATTAATTTCTAAAGTTTCGAAAATAATTTCTCGTCTAGTTTCCCAGTGCAGTAGATACCCGCGACCGAGTCCCGCAGATGGCGCTGCGCAACGGCGTCGCGAGCTTTGTCCTTTGACCGCTAGGGTGCCACGGTATTGTTAAATTCGTCAATCGTCGCGACCAGTACGAGTGTATGGTCGCGCGAAGCATTCTAACGCACCCCTTTAGGCCGAGGTCTCGAATCGTAGTTTATTTACGGTTGGAAACTTTAGCCTAGGGTTTCTCTCTCGCGTGCGCGCACGTAGGGGGCGACACTAGGCCGGGTTACCGTGGCGGCGCTTTGTTTGGGTCATGCGACACCTGCTACATCGCGGTTTTCGCGAGTGTCTGGTGAACAGAGAGAGCGGAGAAGGGTTCGACGATCCGGTCTATCAGCATATATAGAGGAAACCACGAACTTTATCGTGCCACGAACTGTGCATCGCTCGTCGGTGTTTCCTTTTCAACTATACGCGTATATATATATATATATATATATACATATACCTATTTATACGTTTGCGTATATATATAAGTGAGTATACTACACCTCGAGCTCGAGACCTTCCTCGCGTCATCTTATATCTGCGAGACTCGCCATCTACGATCCTGCCGGAATAAGAAATACGGTAATACGTATACGTATATACGTATGTGGTTAGGGTTGGGCGACGAGACGAGCGGCGTATACTCTCGACAAGATTCTAAAAGTTTCACTAGGCCAGCCGACCCTCGAGCCCGGCCATCTTTCCGGTAGCCGCATCTCTCTCTCCCTCTGTTACTCTCGTTTGTAGGTATCTGCCGAATCTATCCATTCCAATATATAAATATATAACTGACTCTTGGCCATGTCTCATTCTTCCTTTTTCTTCTTTTCACCCCTTTGCGGAAAATAAGTATACGCCAACTTGGTTTCACCCTCCTGAGGATCGCAACTTCAATGCGAAACTGTGATATTGCGGCTTGTCATCAGATATATGTAAACGCATACATATATAAATGTTTTCGAATCTAATTCGAGTAACAGATTTTTGTTTTATAAGTCTGTACACACGATATTGTCAGCATATAAATGTAATCATTTATTTTATTTCATTTTTATTTTTTTTTATTCCCGACGTATAACCTTTCGGGTTTTTACGACTCATCCCTTTTTTCCTTTTTTTTTGCTCGATCTTTCTTAACCTCACTTCGGTCACCTAACCTAACTTTACGAGTGCGTCTGCAGACGACTTTTCTACACTATATGAGATTCGTCCAGGACACTGGGAAACTGGAGGAAAATCCGTGTCAAGTACAGTCGGGTCTTTCCAAAGTGTAACGGGTGAAGACTAAGCGGTCACCGCACTAAGTAGTGGCAGCGTGAAATGCTGCTTAACCTCGATGATCACCCGAGAGTCACGCTGACCGCGTACTCATCACAGTCGAAAATACGATATAGCTTTTTTTTGTAAAGATTGCTTAAAAAAATTGTCGTGAGCAAGTTATCAATCCTTCATAATAAGAGCTACGTCGTCAAGAAAATATATGTCCATTTTTTTCACGCGATATACAAATCCTTTTTTTCCATGTAACGGCGCAAAGACTTAAACACCGGGGTCAAATAATGGTCATAATATCGAGTTACGTTGAGCAAAGATTGGACTTCGTCGTTGGTGCATAGAAAACGCGTCCGGGAGAAACCCCGGAAGACCTATATACTCTCGCGTTTAATCCTTTGGCGAACAGTCGACAAATCGCAATTTCTCTCTCGCACTTGGTGTACGGGTGCACCGGTGGCCTCGCCTACCTCTACCGCTATCCGACTCATTCCCTCGCACTACGTGATCTCGTAAAAATGTTAATGAGTCTCTCGTATACCGGCTTCGCGTTGTGGACTGTCTCACCCCCCTCCCCGCCCCGATCTCGTTCTCCTTTCGGCTATATCTATTTGTGCGCCGGAGAGAAACGAAAGAAGCTCACGGTTACGTGGCGCCACGTGTACCCTTTCCATTTCATCCCTTACCCCTTGGCCGCTATTTCACGTAAAACCACCCTCTACCCTCTCTTTTGCTCTCGCTCGCTCCCTAAACCACCACGGAGAACTCGAGTCCGCGTTACGTGGATTTTTATTTCCCTCCATTTCCAACCACCCACAGACAGGCAAACGTTCGCACACACACGGACATGTACACAGGCAGATAAAAATGTCGGTACAGACGAGCTCACATACACCACGAGTGTAACAACATTCTCATCTCTTTCTATCGGATGTTTCATTCCCTGCTCTTTTTTTTCAACTGGTGTGCCACACTTTTTTTCTCTGTCTCTGTCTCTCCCTCTCTCTATCTTCTTGGTTTCGCCATTCCCGGATTTTACGACCACCACCCAGAGCCATTTGTACTCTTGGTTAGAGCAAAGAAAAAAAGCACAATACTCGGACAACCACAGCCCCGATAACTTATTAGCGGTAACGTGTTTTTTCTCATCATTATTTTTTTTTACACAAATCAATTGAAATTCCCACATAAACGAAGACCCGCGTTTTTATTTCTAAAAAAAATGTAACGAGTTAATCACGATTTAACGAATCGTTATCGTCGTTGATCCAACGCCTCGTTTCGTCGGTCGGTCGCGACGAAGTCGACGCACGATTCATTCCGGTTGACCAACGGTACACAAACCGCCATATTTTGCGACATATAGCGAAGATTATAATTTTGGTAAAGGGACACAAGAGCTCGCGGTTTTCGGTTTATCTATCTCGGTATGGGTCGCACAATTGTCCTCGCCACTTTCCTACAGAAATCGCGCACGTAAACCGTAGGCGCTCTCCTCGCATTGTCCTAGCCCGTTTGGAGATCTCATGAAAACCGTGAACGAGCGCACGGAGGGTGTATTTCGGTCGGGAAGATAGCAGAATGAACACCATGGAGAATTGAACGTACCGGCTAATGCATACCGAGATGATAATGCGTATGCCCCAAGGGAGGCTCCTTTTCGTCCCTAGCAAGGATGACTACAGGCCCGCGCGAGACACTCGCGCATATGCTGCCTGGCCGTACACGCTCTGCACGAGAGAAATGAGGAAGGTTCACCGCTCTCTCGACCCAACTATACACAGTATAACCTTCTACAACGAGACACAAATCTTCCACCTCTACCCCGTAACTTCCTTCTCTCACCCCAACCTACAAAAACCCATTTATCTCGATTTTATCAATGAAAAATCACTTTAATTGGTTTAACGATTGATATCGTGATAATCAACACGAAACCAACAATTTCTCTCGTAATTCCTCTCGACGTTGCCTTTCAACCGATAAAAAGTGGATATTTTCGTTGTTTTCGGTAAATTGAAAATACCCCGATTGGACGATTACCCCAATTCACGTACGTTTCGACAGAGAAATATTTTTTGTATTATAACCGTGAGAGACGGTAGCGAAGAAAAGATGGAACGAGAGATTGGGTGTTTCGGTATAGAGGAGAACGAGGGAGGGGGTGGGGGCGTCTCTTGTCTTTCGTTTCCCGTTGAATGCCCGTCCTCCGCCTTCGGCTTTGCAACGGAAACCATCGCACCCCCCCCCCCCCCCTTACCCTCCTCTCTCCGACCGGTATACATTTCTAACCGTTACCTCGATCCTTTTTCTTTCACGATTGATGGAGCCTCGACGATCGACTACTGTATCTCTTCGTATACACGCCCGAACGTCAAATATATATAGTAACTATATGCAAACGATATGGAACTTTAGCGTATACATATATATAGTTTAGTATATATCGCTCGCGTCTCTTGCCTCTTACGAAATCTCGGAGCTCTACCTCGTCTCAACGTAAATGGTGAGCGCTCGTCCTTACACGCCTTGGGCTCGTGCCGACTTCCGATATATCGAAAAAATCGGAAATCAGTCAGGCTTTGAGCTTGCGATTCGAATGTTTACATAAAAATGATGAAAATAATAAATAAGGGCGAGATTTGGACGCGTTTTGAATTTTGAAGAGAATGATTGGAAATTAAACGACGATTCGAAGAAGATATTACGATCGATCGGGCGATGGGAATAATGAATAAAAATGAATAAAAATTAATGTCAATTCTGCGTGATATTCGCGGGCGATCGAGTGGCCACTTGGCGACGGTGAATACTTACGGAGAGCTTTAATCGTGATTAAATTATGGAATTGAGAGAATCGTCGATCGAATCTTTTTTTTTTTTGCGCCGCAGTTTGGTAAGCGTGCCATTAACCACGATGTAGTGATTGCCTCGCGGCTAGATCCTTATCGATTCGCCATCGCGAGTCGATCGTCCCTTAGTTCCTCTTAACAATTTTTCTTATTTTCTATTCCTCGATAATATTCTCTTTCGCTTTTTGGATTTTACTCGAGCTTTATTTTTTCCTCTCTCTCTCTCTCTCTCTTTCTCTCGTTATCCTTATCGAGAATATACCGAAAAGAGAAGGAAAAAAGTGAGTTGGAGGCGATGGTAGAGGCGAACATCCGTATGGCAGTTCTCCTACGTCGTGCGTATATATAGATAGTGTAGTGGAGAGGGGCAAGGGGGTGGGGGATGGGGGAGTACGATCATTGCCGCAACGGGAAAAACAGGCGTTCGTCGATTTATTCTCCCGCTCGTATTGAGACACGATCGTTTATATTCCGAGAATAGAAATTTTCTTTTTGTATCTACGAATGCGAGTGGTATACACAGAGCGAGAAAGAAGGAGAGAGATAAAGAGAAGGATAGTAGGAGAGAGGGAGAAGGAGAGAACGTACCACTTTCCTCAACGAGAATCGACCTGGCTCGATTCGTACCACGCTCCATCTTCGTACGAACGAGAAACTTATCGGCGTATAGCTCGTGGATGAAAAATCCCACGGGGAGGGAAACGAGAGTACGGGGTGGAGGGGGATAAAACATTGAATGTTGACATCGTGGAAGGAAAATGTTTTTTTTGTTTTTCATTTTCTTTCAACTCCTCGTACATACGTTTGGTAAGTCTGTTGATTTTTATCACACGATGATATCTGTTTAAAATACTCCGGAAAAATCGAGTTTGTTGTTCTTCATGATTTTTCCGAAATAATATTATATTCGAGGGGAATATTCCTCCGGAAAATATATCCGGTTATGACGCACTTTAGTCTTATATTACGAGTTTAAATCGTGTTTAGACGAGCGATAAAACTATTTTAACCTCGTTGAATTTCCGAGCAACAAATTCTATCGATTTTCGCGTCAATCACCCTTGATCGCATTAACCTCACGAATATATTGAACTTCTACCTAAATCTATATATATATATATATATAGTCACGCGGGATCTTGCTTATCCCGTCTGATTCGATCTCCGCACTGCGCTCGATCTCCCGAAAATTCGCCGCATATTTATACATCCGATTATTTATATTAGCCGCTCGTCGATGTTAAATCAAAATTTTGTCGAGGCTTTTTTTAGATCCACGCGTGTCGATATCGAGGACGTTCCGATTAGGAAAGAAATGAAAAAATCAAAAGCAAAAAGTTTCTTCGAATTCGGTAAATCCGGAAGGGGACGCCCTTTCGGCGAGAGAAAGAACACGAAGGGCGAAATAATAAATGCGAGGTCAATGGAAAAAGCAGGAAAAGAATGAAACGATGGAGAAATGTGGAAGGGAAAAAAATGAAGAAAGAGAGAGATATATGTTAGGGAGGAAAATACGAAAGAGCGAGCGAGAGAAACCGAAGGCGAACAGGAAGAAAAGCATATCGAGGGGCGAAAAGATGTCGGAGGTCGAACGAGTCCCTCGCGGGGACTTGTGATTGGTTCATTCGATTTGCATGGGAATTGTAATGACGCGACACATGGTCCCGGCAGTTTTCTCCTATCAAGCCACTCTCTCGAGCAACTTTTTTCTCTTCCTCTTTCTCCCCATCTCGTAACGCACTTCTCCTTCTCTCCCTTTCCTTCTCTTCCCCTCGCATACTGTCTCACCGTGTATACGTTCTATTTTTCCTGCGAGAAAATGAAATTCAACGACATTCAGCGTTGCGTTATATGGAGCAAGTACACGAGGAGGGAAAGGAAAAAAGAACGATTTCGAGGAAAATGACAAAATCAAGAACGTCGCGGAGTCTTTCGTTGAGTCTCTTCCGCGAACGTTTCTCCCAACATAAATGTCCAGGTTTATACCGTAATAATTTTCTTTCGTTTATCTACGAAAATAGCGTATTGTTTCAAAACTCCTAAAAATGTTCATCGGGCAATCGCTCATTTTTTCCCCGTTGTTTTCGACACGATCAATAATTAATACCGTCGCGGTAAGCCGTGTTTAATAACGAAAATTCTTTTCGAACGCATATGCTATTAGAGGTACACGTCGAAAGTGACGGAATATTTCATGAACGGTTTAAAGCTCATGAACGCAGATAAAATACGCAACACTCTTGGAGTCGATAAATGGATTATTCATAACGCTACGTGCGGTTTAACGTCGCGGTTATCTGCCGAGCGACGCGTATGATCCACGAGTGTTTTAATTCTTAATCATCGAAAGCACCTCTTTGTATCTCTACTTTTACAACGTTTGACGTATCGCTAACCACGCCTCGAATAACATCCGGTAACACGTTCGGCCCGATTGATTATTCTGTCGTTTGCTTTTATCGTTAATTATTATTCGAGACACACTCTCATAAATACTTGTAATCCGCATTTTGGAAGGGCTAACCATTATTTTGGGTGCATCTCCCCCCTACTTATAGGTACACTATAATTTTCATTCGCTCTTATCGTGTCGCGTGACTTCTTGTTTAGTTTAAAAGCGAACGAAACGTAGAGCTAAAGGAGGTAAATATTTCGTTGTAACGAGTTTGAAAAATCCTGGTCGTTAATAATTCAAGATCGAGTTGAGCACATACATACCTATATATATATGTGTGTGTGTGTGTATATATAGATATAGATTTATGTCTGTGAGAAGGTCTCCGTCTATCTCCTCGCTAAGGTAAGAGTAACACACGGAGCTCGCCTCGCTTCCTCTCCCATGGTGCTTCAAACTTGTCGGCTTATTTTCCAAATGCAAATTACTGCTGCCGGAATAATCCATATTTTATGTAGCTTGACGACGACGAGACTGGTGCACATCTCGTGGTACGTCCGCGTCGTATCCAACTCCCTGACGCTTTCGTACCTTCGATATTTATATATATATATATATATATGCGTATATATATATGTACACACAGATATATAGAGAGGACAAAGTTTATTCGAAAAGTTTTCGAGTACGAGAGCGCGGGCTGCTTGTGCACGTTCGAAAGGACGATGTCGAAAGAGAGAGACAGAGCGAGAGAGAGGGCAGAGGGGGAAGACGAATGCAAAAAATGGAAGATCGCTCTTCGTCCCAGCGAAACTTACTGCGAAACAGTAGATCGGGGCTGAGAAAAAGCAAAAGGACGGTCTTTCATTTTCTATCTATCGACAACTGCTTCGTGAGAAAACAGCGAGAGAATCCCCTCCCACGAACTTCGTATCATACGGATACTTCAAGATTTGTTTCGCGTACGAAACGATTTATCGTTGGTAAATTCGACGTCAGAAAGTATTTTACGTTTTAATGATGTATTTTAGGCAATGATCTTTTGCTGATTAGCGTCACTCGCATCGCGCTTTTACGATAATTTTTTTAACAGTTGAAAATTATGTTATCATCGCATGAAAAGCTTCTCGGGTTAATTTTGGCATGAAATTCGAAGTACATCGTTACTAGTTTACATATTCATGCAATGAATTTACGTTAATGCGACGTAATTTATTAACGGCAAAATGGCTGAGCGTTAATTATTGAAAAACGGCGTATGCACGATGACGAATTGTACGTCGTCGAATTTCATCGATAAATCGATACGTTGCGTGAATTAAATTGTAACTGCATTCGTAATGCACTACGATATTTGTGCAGAGTGACGGTATCTTCTGTTTTCGTGCATTGTTGTGTGTATTGTATACTGGTTGCGCCCTATGTTTACTATGTTGTGCGGTGTGTTATTAGTGCTGCGTGTTTACTATGGGTGTCGAGTGTGTACGCGGTTTGCTATGTGATGTGTGCTGTGTGTATCGTATACTGTGTGTGCCCAATGTTTACTATGTTGTGCGGTGTGTTCTTAGTGCTGCGTGTTTACTATGAGTGTCTAGTGTGTACTCGGTGTGCTATGTGCTGTGTGCTGGGTGTATTGTATACTGGGTGCGCCCAATGTTTACTATGTTGTGCGGTGTGTTCTTAGTGCTGCGTGTTTACTATCTGTGTCGAGTGTGTACTCGGTGTCCTATGTATCTTGTGCTGCGTGTATTGTATCCTGTGTGTGCCCTATGTTTACTATACTGTGCGTGTGTTATTAATGCTGAGTGTACTATGTGTGTAGAGAGTGTACTCGGTGTGCTATGTGCTGGGTGCTGGGTGTATTGTATACTGGGTGCGCCCAATGTTTACTATGTTGTGTGGTGTGTTCTTAGTGCTGCGTGTTTACTATGGGTGTCGAGTATGTACACGGTGTCCTATGTGCCTTGTGCTGCGTGTGCCGTATACTGTATGCACCCTATGTTTACTATGGTGTGCGGTGTGTTATTAGTGTTGCGCGTGGTACTGCGCGTATTATCTCTATGTGCTCTGTGTTAACTATGTATGTGGTGTTTTCATAGTGCTTCGTGTATACCGATTGTGTTGAGCGTGTGCTATATGTATAGTGTGTTCTTAGTGTTGCGTGTATTGGGAGTGTATTTCATGACGCGAGAGATGCTAGATGTCTAAAGTGTCCTGCGACTTATGTGTCACAACACGTCGGGAGCGTCGAGCGCGAGCTGTGATCTTTCTGATTGACAAATGTGTATCAAAATGCACATTTGTTGTAAATCAAGCTGGCAGCGAAAGCGTGACTGACGCGCGGTGTGACTGCATAGCCTTTTCGCACGTACAAACACGAAGGAATGAACGAAGGAACGAGGATGGGTCGGTCCTTTCCACGCGAGTGCTCGTGGTTCACGCGGGTCGTTCGGTCGACCCCGGGTCTCCGACTCCCCTTTTGATCCTCGAAAGCAGTATTATATACTCTACGTGCCCTCTCGTTCTATCTCGTTTTTGCGAATAGTCGACTTTAATACGAGAAAATGCCTCGCGTGCAGCCACGAGAAGCGCGCTCGAGCTTATCTTGGACTCGTGCCACGAGACGACACGCGAATTAAATTCGGCTTGGTAAACGTCTCGCGGATACTTGTTGGAGCATCATATACACGTACAAACAAGCATATATATATATACCTTTGTATATGCGCGTATACGTGTGTTTGTACTTTCTCGTCCTCTCTCTCTCTCTTTGCGATGCCAATTTACGAGGATCGTTTGGCCTATTCTCGTGCATCTTCACGCTCGATTTCACGCGAGATTCAAATACCTAAAGTGACTAGATCCCTCGGCAAATAACACGCAACAAGCGCCGCAATCTGGTGTATATTCAATAAACTGCCTGCAAATTTTCGTTCCATCATCAATCTCGTTGTGAATAAATATTTCATGGATCAAGAGATCCAGCTGGCTCTCGAAGTCGAGTAATTGACGAAAATATATCGTTACGAATTATAATGAAAAATGGAAAATGAAAAAATTATTATTATTGTTAACGATAGGCATAATTTTAAAACTAAAAAAAATGTATCTTAGTTAAAAATTATTATTATATGCGATTATCAGCGAGCTAATATAAATAATGCTGGAGTTAAATCGAGAGACTCGAAAGAGCGGATAAAGGGAGGCCGGGGTTGTAGAAGTAAAAAAAAATAGGTGGCGGGTCGATTAAAGAAGCCAGACAGCCCGGGTGTGGTTTTGACGCCGAGCGAGGTAAAAATCGCACGAAGGGAGAGAGAGAGAGCGAGGGAGGGAGAGAGAGAGAGGGAAAGGGAGGCGCGTTTTGCTTTCGTAGCTCCTGACTGGAAAATTTGCGGTGCTAACACCAAATTGCTGGATGCCTGAAATAACGCGCTCGTATTTTCTTTCAATCCGGGGCACATTCGCGAAACGGATTTCGGCAACTGGAGGATTTTTACCGGGCGAGGTCGAACCACGAGGAGATGTGAGGCTACAGGGACGAAGGTATACGGCGTGAACGATAGAACGGAAGGGAAAGAAAAACTAACTATAAAACGAAATGAGGGTGGAATGTGCAAAAGTGTCGGAGAGGGAGAATAAAAATGAAAAAAAAAGAAAGAAAACAAAAAAAATTGAATGAAAAGCAGTTTGCTATCATCACGGAAACGACCTTTGCCGTTATCTAGGCTGAACGAATGAAAACTTGTTGATTATCCCGCGTTGCTCTTACCCGTGACGAGATAGCGGGGGAAATTGAAAAAATAGTTGTAAAAAAAGACAACAACAACAACAACAAAAACGTAAAAATAAACGCAAATATAACGAGATTTTTTTTTCCCTTGTTTTTCCTATTATGGAAGCGAAGATTCCAGAAAGGCGAAGCGAATAGACGAGGATAAGAAATCCGGTGCGTGGACTGTAACGATCCGAGCTCTATAGAACAACGCATAATGGTACGTAGTTAATTCAATAGGAAAATAGAGTGGTATGAGTCGAACGCGCTACGGGGATACAAGAGTCGTGCCGCCCATAGCCGCTAATTGAGCTATTAGCGAAAGCTAGTGTACGGGCTAATTAACCGGACGAGCGCATAGGAATATTAGCGCACGATAATAATATCAATACGAGAAAAAAGGTGAATTACAAATAAACGCCAATCGATGTCAAGCCACCGTAACGCACAGAATTATTTATTTTCCAAACGGGATTACATGTCGCTTCGTTTATACCAGGATTTCATCGAAATCGATAAACACTCCTCCCGATTGGTAAATTATTTATTTTACGAATATAAAATCATTTGTACAAATCGTCGTTCAATTATTGGAAAATAATTTCGTATTTTTTAAATGAAATTATTATTCGGTAATTTAATTTGAGAAGACACGTTGAAATTGTCGAGACAAGCTCGCTTTGTAACGAACATTGGACAAGCATTTGTACTCTGAGAGTTCATTTGTGTTATTGTACGTACTCGTTGTATCTTGTGATAAATTTGTTTCGGACGAATCGTGATTAACGCTACGTTGTAATGTTGAATGTTACCGACACGAGGGACAATTGATCGTCGAAAGAGGTCTCCACCTGCCTGGGAATGACAGCTGCTACCAGGAGATATCGCGCGAATGGTTTTGCCTTAAAAAGCCTTGTTCAACGATACATCGACGCTATATATGTAGACATATACACGAGTCTGCGTATCGACCTAACTCGACGCTATTACACAATAAAAGATTAATTATAACGCGAAGCAATAGACTTTAACAATCGCTGTCATTTCATTATGAACACCTAAAATAAAGCCGGAAGATACAGTCGATTGACCTAAGATCGTCCAAGACGAAATAAATGTGAGCAACGTTTTGCAAAATATTTCGACGCGTTACATACATTTTTATACATATTTTACGATACTTAAAAAAAAAGATCTTTCATCAGGAAGAATCGTCGACTCACCGCAGCTTGTACTCGGAGTGTGGCGAGTCCTCCGGCGATTTGTAATTGTTTCCCGCCTGAAACAGAGAACAAAATCACAATGGTAATTTGTGACTCGATGTGCGAAAAAAAAATGAATCATAACGAACAATTTAGTAATTCATGGACGAGAGTAAAATTTGAACTCCTCGTTATTCCATTGTCGACGAATAACAATGACGTCGAATCTCTCGACGGATGATTCATACGATATAAATTCTAATTATTCATCCCGTTTTCACGATTATACGAATGTGTTCAATGGACCGAGAGGAAAAAATAAATGAAGGAACAAACCGAGAATGAAAATGGGCGAAAGGGAGAAAAATCTATTCGAGAAAATCTGGCGAATAGTTGGAAAACATCTGTTATAGGCCTCGTGATAAATGGCGCCTCTTAAATCTCGTCGTCGTCGAGAAGGAGAGAGTCAAACGCACCGGCATATTAATAATTAATCGACCGTATGCCTCGAGGAACTTTCCGAACTATATATATCCTCTCTCTAACTCGTTCGTATCGTCACTCGTATGCCAACCCATGGGCGCACGTCTCCTCACTTTTTCCAACTCTTATACTCTTCGACGTAACCCGAAAAACTTTATATTCATCGACTCCAAAAAAAAATGCAGATAATCGCGTATCTGCGTGAGTGGAGAAAAAAAATTCTAGATCTCATTTTTTTTTCTACTTTCGTTCGTACATATTTATATATTAAAAAAAATATATATATGTAAATAGATTTTTTTATTCAACGAAGCTATCGAATGGACAAAACCGTAACACAACGACGGTAAAGCGCGAAGTGCCAATAAAATAAATACGAAACCACGATGGATGCATCGGGAATCGAATTGACACCTCTTTTGCCCGAGCGTTCGGTTGCGGTGTCAGCCAACATTTGGCACATATATAGGTACGTATAAAATCAAACTGACGCATCGAAGAGAGACAGAGAGAAAGAGAGAGAGGGTGCGAGCCACGGGAGGGTGAGAGTGAACTCTCGTTCTCTCGTCTGGCGCGTTTCGTTCGAATGACAAACGCGAAAATACACACGACCGACATATATATCGAGCTCTCTCGTCGTGCGTTGAAAAGGTCAATTTTCATAACGCAAACATTAAAAACGAATCTACCGCCACCTCGTCCTGCTCCTCCCCTCAAAAGTATTATCTCCCAAATCCTCTTCGATTCGGCTCTTGTTCATATTTCGCGAAATTGTATTTTTCATTGGCGCTTCTATCGGTCATCGATACGACGCTCTTATCGAAACCCTAAATATCACGGATACGATAAAACGACAAAATTTTAACGACGACCACGAGCCGGGGGTTGATGATAAAATTCGTTCCATCGTATTTGCTTGTTGGGTGTTTATGTAAAGGAGCGAGGGAGGTGGGACGTGCGAGAATGAATTTCGTTCGACATACAAAGCTCGATTCGCATCGATACGCAAATTTACATACCAAAATCCGGACGTTATCAATAGCTGCGCTTCTTGTCAAATCGGCGAATCGATCTCTCGAATATTCTTCATTAGGGAGTATAATTCTCGACGATGTCAACGTTAGCGTCATCTATTATTATCACCATCTACTAGTGATTAATCGATCATCAATTTTCAGTCGTTCTCATCGATCAACGTACGTAACCAATTATTATCGTTCGTTCGATGATTCGTTATTTAATACGCGTCGCATTAATCATTTAAATATTTTTCATTCGTTTCCTATACCCTCGACAAGTGTACGAAACGATCGAGCGATCGAACGGTTCTACGACATGATATATAAATAAATAAATAAATATATGTATACACCTGAATACGAGTTTTACCGGATTTTTTTCTTTTTCTTTCGTTTTTTTGTATTCGCTCAAACGGCGCATGCACAACAAACACTCGCGGGCGCGGAAAATACACGGATAGTGTAGCACGATGGAGGGAGGGCAGGCGCGCGTGATAAGCGGGAAAGTGGCTCTCCCGCTCGCTTGGCGAGAGTACCGGAGACTCGAGTGTACTACTGCTTCTAGTCGGAAAGCGATGAGTAGTAGACGACGACGACGACGACGACGACGACGACGACGAGGCGGAGGAAAAGGAGCTTGAAGAGAAGATGGAGGTGGAGGAGAAAGAGTTGGGAAGGGTAGGGCAACAGGAGGTGAATGTAGGGTGGGGGAAGAGGACGGTGAGGGGGAGGGGGGTTGGAAAAAGCTCGACTCGCCTAAATCGACCGAAATAGTATACATCGGTACGCACTGGGTCATAACTCACTCGTGCGACAGATAGAAACCCCCTCCAACCCCACGTATGTGCTTTCGTTCCCAATGGTTTCTCTATACGTACGTCCCATTCTCGCGACGTATACGCTCGCGAGATCCCGTCTTTTTTTTTTTTTTCGTTCGCAGTTCACCTCGTAGCCTATCGTCCATTTATTCACCCCCGTCTCTTATCGCGCGCATATCGATACGCGAGATTTCTTATCACTTGCTTGGTACAACGAAACCTCGATTCTGTCAATTCACCGTGTGAATTGATCGAGTCCCGACTGTAAAGATTGAAAAGCCGAGACATTGACGTTTGAAAAGGCGCCCGCAAATGGACAGCCACTCAACCCCATTGAGAAATAATAATTGTTTTTTTTTTTTTTTTTTTTTTTTTTTTTTTTTTCCGTGTTTTCCATTCAAAACTGATCCTAATCGAATTGTGTCTCGACGAATTATTTTCTATTTTATAATAAATAAGGTTGTTTAAATTTATTTATTGTTGACAGTTGACAAATTTACCGTATGGCTTTTTATACGATTTATTTATCGTTATTAATATTGTTGTTGTTATTTTTATATAGTTACATAATCCGTCAAATACATCGCTGAAACGAGAGTGCTCGTGCGAGCTTGTAGCTCGAACGATATATTTGTGCAAAACATTCGTAATGCCCGAGTTCGACTCTCCAGCTTTTGGTCGCGAGCGTGTCGACGAAAATATACGTTGAGTTCGATATATATACATATACACACATACATACATATATATATATATATATATATATATATGTAAGTGGTTTGTAGAGAGCGGACGGGTACAGAGTTGTTATAGTTGACCAAACAGTTGCGGGAAACAGAGAATCAGCGGAACAAAGAAAAGACGAGCGAGAGAATGAGAGAACGAGAGAGAAAGATAGAGAGAGAGAGAAAAGTGGGAGGCATTCCAAAGTAGTTCGAACCCTGTACAAGTCCGACGGGGCGAGAGAGCTTGTTGCGAGCAGTGGCGTCACACACGTGGCGATGTGTTTCGCGGATAGAGAGACATAGAAAAATAGAGAAAGAGAGAGAGAGATAGGAAAAGACAGAAAGAGAGAAAGAAAGAGCAAGGAAGCACACACGGTTTCTGTCTGGCGGTTCCACATCTCGCACCGTTGCACCCACGCGCTTCGAACCATCCCCCGCCAACCCCTCCCCACCTCCTCCCGCATCCTCATTCTCGCCACATGCGACCGCGGAAGTTGACCTAGCTGCTATTTTCGTCGGATTTTCTCGTTGAATTTAGTCGTTTCTTTATTTCTTTTCCTTGTTTCTTTTATCTCTGTCTCTCTCTCTCTCTCTCAGCCGTTCGACTCGAGATTCGATCTTGACATTTTTTATCCTTCCACCAACGGTGGATAAAGTAATATGGCCCGCGGTCTAACTGTCCGAACGATATAAACGTTATCGGCTAGAAGACGTTATTCTCGAGATCTTTCGTGATTTTTCCGAAAACAAATATATGTTGTACGAATGAACTTTTATAAAAAGTGTTCCTTTTTTTTAGAAAATATTGTTTTTTTTAGTTTTATCTATTTAGCAAAATATTCTGAGGTGACGGGAATTTTTTCTGTCGGTTTTAATTTTCGATATAAAGCATTCGTGAGAAATGCGAAGGAACGGATCGATTCCGTGCGCGAGCACGAGGCGAGAGCTTTCTGTATCGAATGTCCTAAATGCTAAAAGCGAGGGAGATGGATACAGTGAGAGTGAGAGAGAGAGAGGCGGAGAAAGCTCTCCAGCGCTGGCTGACCACCAGCGGTTTCCACTACATCAGCCTAATCGCCGGACGAAACTATCGAGCTACCTGTTTGTCGATTACTCGATCGCGGATTATTTACACTCGATGTTCTCTCTCACTCTCTCTCTCTTTCTCTCTCTCTCTCTCTCTCTCTCTCTCTCTCTCTCTCTCTCTCTGTCTTTCACTCATCGAAAATCAGTTTCTCGAACGAAATAAACGCCAAAAACTAAACTCAAACCAAACACACACTCGTCACGTTTCGCTCACAAATTTAGAAAATCGAGCTTCTCTATCTTTGCTTCGTCGGTTGGATTAAAAAAAATGTACGAGCGAAAAAAAAAGATTCGTTGAATTTGTTCGTTCTCTGAAACAAGTAAAAAATTGCAGAGCGACGAGAAGAACGTACGTCAGATACTCAAAGAAAACCGTGCGGCCGAGGGAAAATATTTATTTTCAAGCCGAAACAGAGAGAGAGAGAGAGAGGGAGGGAGAGAAATAGTGAGGGAGAGAGTGGGTGGGGAAGCCAGACAGCTCCACTCTCTAATTAGCTTCGTATACGCAAGCTTTTTTGTTTAATTAACACGAGCACCGTAAACTACCCGTTGTGCGAAGGCGCACAGCCTGCCAGAACCAACGGCACGGCACACCGCGCGGTCCTCCTCTTTTTCATGATTTTTCCCCAATTTTTTTTCCCCCGTTTTTCCTTTTTGTTTCTGTTTTTTTCTTTTCCCTTTTTTCCGCAACGTCGACAAACAAACAAACAAAAAATTATTATTTATTGTTTATTTCTCTTTGCGCTTTGTCCGCCGCCCATTCCGTGTAATGCGATTTTTCTTTCGCCTCGTTATTCTTTTTTTTCCTTTCTTTTTTGCACTCATTTTTCATTCTTTATATCCGAACCACGGAGTTGGCGGCTCTCTTGCGTGTATCGTTCCGACGCAATGATACGCAACGAAAGAGAATTCTCCCAAATATCACTCGTTGCAAAACGAAACAAAGAAAATATCGGTTCGATACAATTTGTCTCAATTTTTTTTTATCGCTCGATTAATTCTTCGATTATTTTCAAATCTTTGTATTTTCGGCCAAGAACGCGAGAAGAAAAGAAATATGAAGTTAAAATTGAAGATCGGCAAGAGGTTGAAGATTGCGAGTAATAAATGGAACCGGATCTACGATAATAATGTGATAGCGCTCGTTTTATCACCTCGGACGGCTACTACACACGCTTTTCCCCATTTCATTGTAAATCTCTCTCTCTCGCTTTCAACCCCCTCCATCCCTTGCCACCTCCTCTCTCGCACGAGGAATGAGAGAGCGCTTAAAGCGTTTACGAGAGAGGAGGGTTTACACGATCGCGATCGCAGCTCGTCGGCCTTCGCATGACATGCACCAACTATAACACATACACATAACATACACACACGTACATACGTATACTCGCGACGTTTTCTCGTCCAGCAGAAGGTACAGTAGTCGACCTACGGGACAAGAGAAAGGGTCGCCTAGTCAGATGTGATCGTAGCTCGGTATACACGCAAACGTAATACCTTCGTATATGCACTTTGGAGATATACGCCCATAACCCGATGTTCAATACAGACGGACATAGGCATAGACGCACGCATGCACACAGACACAGACAGACACACAGACGGTCTTATAAGCGGGCAGCACACCAAGAAACGTAAGCTGTGGATGTAACACAATGGGGGAAAAGCAGGGTAGTGCAGTTTGTGGATGTAATACACGCGAAATGCCCACGTAGGCAGCTAAGCGAGGAAGGGTTTGAGAGTAGATAGACACGAGAGTCATGAGATAATGCTACGTACAGGACTTTGGGTACAGTAAACTCTCCCATATGTTCTTCCGTCGATTCTCGATGCTGATTTTTATCAATCGTTCGAATCATTTATTTAGCTAGAAAATTGATGTCATTTTTTAACGAATGCATGATAATAACAATCTTTATCATTTATTTAATTATTCATGATACAGAATTATGACGATTTGAATAGATTTGAGAAAATATTGGTAATAATAATAATAATAATGAGTTATTATCATTTACATTATCAATTTATTATTGTTATTATTATTATTATCGTGATAAATTTATTCACTTTAAATTCAAATCTGTCGGTCGATTGAATAGCTGACAATTATACTGTTCGATAATTCTCGAAGCCTGATTAATTTACACCCACGATAAAAACATAGTAACAGATGAAAAATCTTCTCGATTTGTTTTCTTTATCTCGTAGTATAATCGTTATTTTTTGCTCGGTATTCGGAGATACATTGCCGTAGGTACGAATAAAGCGACGTTAGACTGTACATGACGCGATGCGGAGGATTTCGGGAGGGGCGGTGTTGTGATGGGAACACGTGAAAGCTGGCGATGCAGAGGCATTAGACGGTTGTATAGGTGGGCCGATGCAAACGCTGCTAACACCACCGGTCTCTGGTTTGTCTGTTGGCTCGCTGGGCAACGCTCGCATGTCGTCGTCTCCTCCTTCTATACAGTCTGCGAAAGGGCTCAGCACCTCTCGGTAGGTCGCGAGAGAAGACCCTCGTTCTCTCTCTCTCTCTCTCTCTCTCTCTCTCGTCTCCCTCCCCCCTCATCCTCCTCCTCCACGTCCTCACCCCCTCAAGTCTCAGTCTGCTTCCCTGGGTGGACGTTAGCTGCAGGTGGCGCGTCGTATTTATAGCCGAGCCGTGACTCCTCTTCCTCTTCCGTTTCCTCTTCCTCTTCCGCTTTTGCAGCTCTTCGCTGCACGCGGAGCAACTCTACGCGGCCGAGGGCCAACGTTCGTCGAGGAACGCTTCCACGTTTCTTCGACACAACTATACCCGTACCACCCGCGCGAAGAGTTTTCGGACGCGAGGAGGAGAGACCCCTTGCCGCGTCTTTTCTTTCGAAAGCCCTCCCCGACACTATGCATTGCACGACGCTCGCTTTCTCTACGTCTCCCACACCCCTCACGACCCCGTCGTTGCCTCACCAGCCAACTCCCACTCCTCGCTCCTCACCATCGAGTCAAGTCGCTTGGTCGCTTCCGGTGCCGGGAAGCGCGCGAGCTCAGAACCCAGAAAACATTCGAGTAAAGCAAGTTATAGCTGTGTGTATATGTGTGTTTGTAAGAGAAAGAGAGAGAGAAGGAGAGAGTCTCGAAAGAACGCGAGACCCTTTTCTAGATTATATACCCTACTGGACTTTCTCGCGAACTTTTCTTTTCGGCCTCGTAACATTGCACGCCACTCTCATTGTTGGAAGAAAAAGCTACGAGTGCGAGGTCTTTATCGCGATTCGATAGGTACGAAAATTTAACTATGGGGGATGTTTGTTGCGGTTGGGGAGAAAGATCGATTTATCGCTATCGGTCCGGTACGCCCGGACTGATAGGCTTGATCAACGTGTAATTATTTAATCAACTACTATTTGATTATTTGGTTGGGAGTAACCAGCGAATAATTTATAGTTGATTGATCAATCGGTCGATTAAAATTCGCACGGTTTCTTGTAAATATTTGTTGTTTTTTTTACAGATTCGCGAACCGAGCTGAAAGCTTCGAGATGAAATTGCGTTATCTCGCACCCCGGATCTCTCTGGCACTCTCGTCCGACGGAAGCAAATCTCTTCGAGAAGACGTGGAGTGTGTGCATCTGATGTTTGACACGAGAAAGCTCGCGTATCTCATCCTCGTTACCAGCTGATGACCATCTCATTTATAACGGCGTATGGACCCTCGTAGTGGCTCTTACCGTCCGACGATAAGAGCCGCGATATGGCCAAGTGACAAACAATCAACACGTGGTCGACGTTTCGCTTACTCAAACCGTTTTCTTTCCTCTCCTCACAAATTGAGAGTAAATAGATCGTTGAGGAGTAAAATGAGAGACTAAATTATCGAACGGTGACAAATCAATTTTCATCGATTTATCGTAATTGAGAAAATATTTTTCCAAAGTTTGCAATCTTGTGAAGAAGATTGCGATCGATTTTCAAGTTGGTTGGATCGATGAAACGGTGTACGTCGTTTACGATTAGGCGGACGTTGGGTGTACAGGATGATACAGGGGATTGTATATGGGGGATGCCAGGTATGCTCGAGCGAACGACCAATCATTTTGACAGCGAGAGAGAGATACAGAGAGACAGAGAGAGAGAGAGAGAGAGACAGAGGGCGAGAGCTCCAAAGGGTTCGATGATCGATGATTCGTGGGTGGATGATAATAATAGTGCACGTGGCTTAACCATTGAAACGAGGGAGAGTGTATATATACGATGGCAAACGTGCTTCGTACAGTCGACTAATGCAATACGGAGATAGCCCGAGTCGCTCGATGGGATACATCGTTCACTCGACGACCAACGTGTTACACACAAACGGATATCTCGGTCGTGTTCTTCTCTCTCTATACATTCTGATCGATATATCGATACGATTAGATACTCTATTCTCAATACACGATTGACTCTCTCCCTCGCTGATAATGAAAAGATTGTCCCCCGAAAATTATTCTACCGATCAAATTTCACGAATCGTACCTTTTTAATCAACCTCATCGCGTTATCAATTACGTCTCATCGTCATATCGAATTTTCACGCTCGATTCGAAAAGAAGAAAAAACGTCAAATATATGACATATATTCCAAAATTTTCATCAAACGCTCGAGATAATGGACGAATAAAATATTTGTCCTGCAAGTTTTTGATACTTTGCCAGTTTCTCGAAAAGATTGCGTCACGAGGTTTTCTCACTCTGAGAAAATTGGTGCGCGCATTGCAGCAGTTCGCGGATGAGACACGCCAAGTGGTACGACTTTGAAAGCGGAGATGATAAGGATAAGATGAGAAAAACTGTGAGGTAGGTTGTGTGTGGAAGAGAAAGAGAATTTCTTGCCAATGTTTATATATTTATATGGCTATGTATATATGTATACAATATATACGTATAAGAGAAATATATATATGTATTGTAAGGGATGAGAGGTGTAAGGGGTAACGTCGAGTATGCGCGAGACGAGGAGACGGGAGTAGGAGGAAAACGGCTGGAAAAGCAACAGGTGTCGACGCGGGACTGGCTACGGCAACCCCCTCGCGACCTCTGTTTCTCGGCTTTATCCGCCAACCTCACCCCGCGCATCGTACCATCGACCCTCTCGTCCTCTCTTCCCTCTGCGTTCCCTGTTACTCCGGGCACGGGTCTCTTGAAGCCTGTTTCTATCTCTATCTCTCTCTCACTCTCCCCCTCTTTTCTGTTTCCGACCCTCTCATAGATCCCGGCAAGATAGCAAAAATGTTTAATGGGGTGAACTCGCCGGAAAATACCACAAGCTCTCCCGAGCTTCTCAGAAGGTGCTCTCTCTTCCTTGTAGCTCGGCTGACCTGAGAATATCGTTTCTCTCGATCAGTTTCACATTAACGAACATCGGAGGAAGAGGAGCAAAAGAGAGTGGCGAGAGAAAGAGAGGACGAAGCGATGAAATCGCGGCTCTTATCGATTTACCAACAGCCTCTTTTATCCCGGTGGTCTGGCTTTTTCTTATCCTTTCATTCGGGTGTATATCCCGTATGATTGATGCGCGTTATGGGATTAATCGATTTTTCGTCGAATTCCACGGGACAATGGTATCGCGATGCCAGGTATTCGTGAAACGAACGCGGATTAAAATAGATCTTTGAAGCACGATAAGTCTCAACGAGCGTTTCAACATATCGCGACAAAAAAGTCATTCCACTCTTTTCCATATTTCTATTGTCACCTTTCGAACTTGAAAAAAAAACTTTGACAATTTGAGGAAATGAGAAATTTTTGTTGTTCTTTTTCATCGTCGAAACAAACAAGTTTTCTATCGATCTGGTATTTAAAAGAGGGAGAGAGCGATCGTAAGAGACGTAAGTTTGGAAGAATTTGGAGAATGTTTAGAGGCGGTGGCGGTAGACACTGGGCATATTAGCGAACGAACCGTGAGCTCTCACGGTATTTCCCGGTTAAGTTGGATCGCTCGGAGAACGAGGAGACGTTACCCGATTGTCCCGTGCTCGGCGTGTCTTACTTACGAAACTGAAATCCCTCTCTCGTAGAAATGGCGGAACGCGCGCGCGGACGAATCGAGAGAGGGCTGATGTTCTCACGGAGAATGCAACCGTCTGGTGGAATCCAGAACCGGTGAAGCTTTCTCTCTCTGTCTCTCTCCCTCTCTCTCTTCTTATCTCTGTCTCTCTCATAGTCTCTCTCACTTCGTAAGACTACGGAGGGGGAGGTGCTACGGTCTACGGCAAGAGGATCGTGCGAATGGAATTTCACACTCGAATACGAGGTCGACCGACATTTTCGAACTAAAGCAGGACATTCCGAAGGAGTGAAGCCTCTCTCTACCGCGTTAGCTCCTTCTCCTTGCCCTTGCCCGGCATCTTCAACAACTCTCCTATAGTACAGTTATTTAAGCCCCTATATACGTCAAATTCTTAAGAACGCGAAGGGATCCAAGAGTATACGTATATACGTATGCGTCTAAGGGATGTTGGTGTTCTTCGTGAAACATGCAGCTCGGACATGGAAACTGACGATGGGCAAAATTGTGTGCATGAACAGGAGGACAGGAAAAGTGCAGAACGAGGAATAAAAAAAGAAAGCTGTGTGAGTGTAAGAGAGAGAGAGAGGGAAGAGAAAGAAGGGACGGAAACAGCGCCTTGAGTTTCACTTCGAGAAGGGGGTGGTGAGAGCCTTTCGCTGTCGGCCGCGTTTTAAAAGAATGGAAGGGAAACTAGCAACTTTCTTTTTTTTCACTTTCCTTTATATCTTCCCTTTTCGGGAACGAAGTGGAAGGATGGGCGCGCAGGGGGTGGAAAAAATGTCCGAGAACGAGGACGAATTACTCTCGAGGGAAAAGACTCTGCCTCATTTCGAACGAGAGAGAGGGAGAGAGAGGCTATCGAGTATAATATTTTGCTACCGACTTACCATCCCTTTTCTTCTCGCCTCGCCATGGCGATGCTGCCCGCTTGTCATCATCTCTTTTTCTAATTTTTTCCTTCGACCCTTCGTCTTTTCTCTCTCCCTCTCTCTCTCTCTCTATCTCTTTCTCTGGCATTTTTTCACGAGCACGTCACCGAACGAATGAGGCGCATTAATAACCGAGCTCGGCTCCGTGCAAAGTTCCATCGGGGTAGGTTGGCACCCTAATTAAATTTTGACGAAATTAAAAAACGTTATCGTTACGTTTATGGATAAAGTTTAACCCCGTTTTGCTTCACTCCGTGGCTTCCTCCCTTCTGACTTTATGTATATAACAGCTTCGTGCCGCTCGCCATCCCTTCCTCCCTGCCATCCCCTTCCCTCCATCTACCCTGAATTCTGATACGACTGTTTATTAAACTCGAGATTTAACCGAATTGGCTCGCGGCCCTATTCGCGATCGCACGAGGGTCGACCTGCAGGGAATACATTTTTGTTGTTATCATGACGAATTTGAGAGAGTCGAGTCTATCGTTCCATGCATAGACAATGCCCGAAACGACCGTGCGATATATAATCAAACTGTTTCTCGACCAAACTTTAACATCGCGCCCCGACTTTTTATTACGATATGTTTATATATATTCATCAAGCTTCCTTGGTGAACGCGATTTTAAGCTCGTGGATATTGCGAGGGGTTCCTACACCGCGTGTGCGTGTTCTCGATCTATAACCGACGGAGATATATCCAATTCCGTTTAAACGATGAAATAATCGGCGCGAAGCTGGCGCGCGAGACTGGTGCGGCAGGTCCCACTCGCTTGCCTCTCTCACCAATTTTCCAAAGCTTTTGTATTTAAATTGCCGACAATTTGTGAAACGTTCTCGCAATTTCGTTAGTTACAGGCGGTCACGTCAGAGCGGAGGTGATGACGGCTAGTGTCGATAACGCGAGTAACAGTTAACGCGATATCTCCCTACGTTTATGACGCGTACGTATACGTATACAAATTGCACCGTTATATTATTCTCTCGATGGGGAAAATTTCTGGTATTATTTAGTTCGTACCGCAATATACTGTAATTTAGCCCCATCCCCTCTCCCTCTTCTCGATTGTTATTTTACCATGAAGCTATTGTGACTTATACAAAGATAATTGTCTTTTTATCATTTTTTATAAAAAATTTAAGCCCTTTAGGTCTATTTATTTATTTTTATGGGCATGGTGCAAAAGTTATACGGGGGAACGAACGCAATTACTTTTTGGCCGGTCTAACACGGGGGTAGTTTCTACCCGAATATTAATTTATTATGAAGCAATTGAGACTTATTCAAAAATATATGTTTTTTAAAATTTTTATCAAAAATTTAATGGTATATGGTGAATTTATTTATTTTTAGTAGAAATGGCCAAAAAGTTTTATGAGAAAAAAACGCAATTACTTTTTGGCCAGTCTAACATGGCGTAGTTTCTACCCAAATACTAATTGACCCGTTGGTAAAGTCACGAGCTAGAGGTCGAACATTAAATCGAATTCGAAAAAAAAAGAAATAATACATCGGGAATATACGACCCCTAAAATCCGTATAACACTCGGACACTTTGCTGGCGTCTGAGCTTTTCATAAAAGGGCCGTTTCGTCCCGAGGAATAAGATACAGACCGAGAGGGAGGAACGGAGGAGGGGTGGACGAGAGCAGAGCTCAGAGGGTTGTTATGCTCGTGGCATCTGCAGCCGTGCCACCCTCCAACCCCATCGCCGATTCCGATACTTTGTTTTTGCCAGTGGCGAGCAAGACTGAAACTCTCTCCCTCTTGGCTGCGACAACGGGCACCACTTGGGGCTTCCAAGATTCCGATTCCAAGATGCCTACACAGCCTGAGCCTCGGGTCTATATTGTCTATATATCTGTTGTTCCGGGCTAAATCGAATAAATCTGAATATATCCGTCCATACCGTTGGCCATATCTTGATATCGAGCGACGTAGCATCGCTTCGAAAGCTTCATGGTAATCCTATCTCTATACGTATAGTACATTGATATTTACGAAAGAGCATTCCGCTAGGTTCTGGATTCATTCATTGCAAAATCGTACCAAAAAAAGTAGGACGGAGGACACTTGAACGACAACGAATCAATGTTTTTCGATTTCGCCAAAATTCATCAGGGTCGTTCCATCGAGCTGGCCAAAAAGTAATTGCGCTTTTTATACATCTCTTAAGAAAAATAACGTAGAGGTCGTTTTTTTAAAATTAATCATAGTAATGTATAATTCTACATGATTCGGCATTAATCGGTGTCTCGATGCATCTCGTGGTTCGTGGTAGAATTGTTCTATATATACGTATGTGCTCATCTACGCGGGCTACATCGCATCACACAGCGGTTGATGTTCTCGACGCGAAACACATTGCACCGGCACGATGTAATTCCAAAGGGATATACGATGGATACAGACACGGTAGGACCACTGCTCGGAACACAGTTCTCAACGTGGTAATCAAATCTAATCCGGAGGCCGAGCTTCTCGTGGGTGGACTAACCGGCGCTGGGCTGATGTTACGTCGGATTAACGTGTGTTATACGAGGATCGCCCGCGCGCAGGGGAGAGACCGAGAGTGAGAGAGAGGGGCGTGAAATCGGAAGCGGTAGTGCGAGAGAACATCTCACACTCGTGGGACGTTCGAAGCGTGAAAAAGCGATTATTCGCTCGACAAGATCATGAAAACGGGACATCCTTCTAGGAAAGAACTTCGTCTCTTGATTCTAATCTTCATTTTCATATTTCATCGAGTAATTCAAGTGCAAATTTTCATTTTTAATTCGTTCTTAAAATATCGAATCAAACACGTGTTTTTTGCTCTTGCTCAGATCTTCAATGTTCGTATCAATTCTCCAGCCAGGAAACAAATGTCAAGTCCCGCAAAGGGGTATAATATGGGATACGTACGTGTAGGCGTCTTTTGCCTCGTTGGAACGAGAGTGGCGAGGTAGACGAAGAAGAAGCAGAAGAAGGAGAAGAAGAAGAAGAATGAGAGGGAGGTAGCTCGAGCTGATTCGAAAGATAGAGGGGAAGTTGAGGCGATCAAGGTGCCGTGCGGAAGAGCGCGCGTCTCTAGCGCAATCTCGCATGCAAATCGGCTTGGCGTCGGTGGGTGTGGGCGAATGTACGAAGAGAGCTGGCCGGGGGTCGTTTGAGAACGATGGAGCAGCGTGGCAGCAGTCCGTGAGTCTACCACCCTCTCTCATCCCCCTTAACGGATTCCTAGGTCACGATGCTACGATGTTGACCTCTCTCTTTCTCTCTCTCGTCGCTCACCTTCTTTTCTCTTCTCTCTCTTGTTGCCCCCTTCCCCCTCCAGCGAAAAGCCCGAGGGTGAAGGTACTTCCAGAAAAATTTGTTTCCTCGCGATATCGACCTACCTACATGCAAATGCCCAAAGCACCTTCAACCCATCCTCTCCCCCCCCCCCTCCCTCCCCATCTCTCTCACATTTCCGCTTACATATTTGCATCAGCTGTTCTCTCGTACTATTTTCTTTATTTTTCTTCCCAGGTTGCATTTTTTTGTTCATCTCCCATTTCTTCTTTCTACTCGTATAATCGTCGAGATCGGTGAAAAAAAACAACCACCGGTCTTTCGTCGCTTTCTTTTTTTATCTTTATGTTTTTTCCTGCGATAAACCACATCGGGGGTAGCACACGTCGTAATTTCTCGTTCTGCTTTTTTTTCGCGAAAGGTATGGAAAGAGGAGCGAGAGAAAATGGGCCCAGATATTGGAGGGTGGTTTTGGGGGATGGGACGAAAAAAGAGAGGGCGCTCTCCGCGTGAAAAGTTAGTTGATAAAGAATGAAGAGGGGATGGGGAGACAGAGAAAAGCGAGGCGCGTACCTTTATTTGGAAAAGGGCAGAGCGTGCCGCCCGGCAAGCAGTCTAATTCCGAGAGGCAACGCGAAAACTTTTTGGTCCTTGCAGAAAACTCCTCTCGGCAGCGGTGAAAGTATATAGAAGGTATAAGCGGTGAATTTTCTCTCTTTTCTCGCGCGGCTAACTTTCATCCCCGCCTACCCTTGTCCTCCTCTCTTTCGCGTTTCGCTTATTTTATCTCTCGTTTTCTCTCTCACTCTCACTCTCTCTCTCTGTCTCTCTCTCTCCGACACTCTCGCACTCTCTCGCGATACCACCCTTATCTTTAAATTAACACTGCGGCCTCTCCGGTTAGGATAAGATCGCTCGGGCTTTCTCCTAAGAACGCGATAATACTATACTACCCTTGCCTTCTCTCCAAGCCTCCATCGCCCCCCTCCCGCCTCTCTTTCCGCATCCCCTTTTGACTACGGTAAATAGTATATAGCTCTTGCGGCGCACCAGTTCGCAACCTCAAACTCTCGAGGCCAAAGTCCGACCGCAAAACTTTGTTTCCTGTACAAGATTTTGCGAACTTGGCCTATCGAGTTTTATTATATATACATACGAACCCGAAAAAGTCAACCCCCTCTTGCAATATTACGAGAAGAAAAAAACAATCGATACGTATATAAATCCTTTTTACATTTTGGAAAAAAGTGAAACGACGTATTATCGATCTTTTTTTGGTTTTTCCCTAACGTGCCACCAAATATCCTGACGGGCGGGGCGGGGGGGGGAGGGTTGCTGCTAAAATCGCGAACGAGAAAAAATAAACGAGTCGCATATATTCTCGGTGGATACGAATTGAAAAAGGGTGTGGCATGGGTGAAATGCAAGTACACCTTGCAAAAAGGAGTGCGAAGAGTGAAAGAGAGAGGAGCGAGGATAGGGTGAGGGTGTGTGGAGAAGGGATGGGAGGTGCTGCTAAAACTATTTCTCTTCCTCGCTGGCTCTGATGCGGCTACGCTGTGATTTGAATACATCGAGTTAGTGGCGCGTGCCACGATTTCGAAATGCCACCTATACCACCCCTACCAGCCCGACACCCCCCTCCTCCCCATCAACCCTCGGTGAACATCGCTTCTGCCTACCTCGGACGTGGTGCTTTACGCGAGGCACTCATTACTTGCCTTTTCAACGATTCAACGCGGTGAGAGAAACGCACCACTCTTCTCGTCCGTTTTCCCGGCGGAGCGAGATTACTCTTCGCCATATTACCACCCCTAAGATCGATTTCATCGCCCGACGCTCGAAGCACTGTCTCTCTCCCATCCTTCCAGTCCTATCTATCTTCACGATATTTTCTTTTTTTTCTCGCTGTGCCCTTAAATTTCGTACACTTAAATGAAAATCTACGAAATTTCAACGACGAAACTATCCCTTACGATAGCTTACGTCGCTTCGTAAGGGATGTTTTTACGTTAGAATATTCCGAAAGCTTAAAAAAATCGTTTGTAAACGCATAGATACGTATCCGTGTATAATCGGGTGAATTTTGTGGGACGAGAAAGAGCGGGCGACAGAGGGAGGGATGGATAGATGCGCCGATAGGGAAGAGCCAGAGGCTCGTCGTGAGTGGCTGTTCCGGCGCCGACACCACTCCTAGAGTCCTCACATAATTTGATATTTAAATGAAGTTTAAATAGTTTGCAACAGCAATTTGTCTTGGGGAAAGTTACGTGAGAGCCGGGGTATAGAGCTTCGTCGAGTCGAGAGACACGTACCCTCTTCCTTCGTACTAACCCCTCCCTCCACCCGTCCTCATCCCTCTGTCGCTCTCTCTCTCTCTCTCTATCTCTCTCTGTCTCTCTCTCTCGCTCGTTCTCTCGCTCGCTCTCCCGTTTCTTCTCTTTCGCGAGCCTATGTATTAGAGTGGAAAGCTCTTGAGGGACGAGCGAAGAGGGTTGGAGGAAAGAAAAGGGGTGAGATCGTAAGCGTCGTCGTCGGATAACGCGCCAGGCACATCCCCGTTCCGCCTCCTCTCCACCTCCCCGACCACTCCACAAACCTGTTCTCCTTCTCTTAACGGCGTCTCCGTGTGACATCGGCCCTGTCAACGTTCTCGTGGGAGCGTCTCGGCATCTTTGCCATTGCGCGAACGTTTGTCTAGGTCCTAGCATCAAAATCACCCCCCACTGCCGGGCCTCACCTCAAGACGTACCACCCTCGACGCGAGTCGCACGTCTCGCGGCCACCTGCCGCAAGCATACCCGTGATATCTCTTTGACAGGCCTCATATTAGACTCTCTCGTTTTGCGCGTACACACCTGTCTATCCACTTTTGATTTTAATTTATTTTATTTGTCGGATGAAGTGGTGTTTGGGCGCTGCGGGGTGTTGGATGATAAATTCACACTTTGGGTAACCACGCTAATTACGATAATGGTTCGTCGATTAGAGGGTAGTTCTGCAGGGATGTAATGAGAGATGATTATTGAAGGGGTGTGTGTTTGGTGTTTCGAGGAAAAATAAAAATGGGATACGAGATTTGTAAAGAAACGTTGTTTAGTTCGAATATTTTCGCTATAATGAGATTGCTCCATAAACGTTGAGCCCTATCGCGTTTACTCTCCCTCTCGTGAGACAAAGTCCAATAATGGGAAACAACGATACAGCGCACACCCTTACGACGCTCACGATTTTCATTGCTTTCTCGTGCAACAATAATTGTTATTTTACACGTTTATTTCACCAGCCCGCAATCTTCCTAATTGCCATTGCTTCAGCTCTCTCTCTCTCTCTCTCTCTCTCTCTCTCTCTCTCTCTCTCTCTCTCTCTCTCTCTCTCTCTCTCTCTCTCTCTGACTCACTCACTCTCGCGCTCTCTTTCGTACCGTATATTCACGAGAGAATGTTTGGAGACCGGCAGTGTGAGAATTGCGAGTGAAGAGAGAAGGAGAGAGAGAGAGAGGGATAGCTCTACGGGGGTGGTTTTGGGCTTCACTTCGGCAAAAGCGGAAAGTAAGCGAATTTCGCGTGACGACCGCGCGGCTCACTCGGGAATTAACTATTCGCCGAGCGGCAATGCGCGCGGAACGAAGGGGGACGGATGGTAAGGGTAGAAGGGGCAAGAGGGGGGTGGGGGGGGGGGCGTGCACCTCGAAACCGCTTTCTCGTCAATTTCTCGGGCAACTAATCAAAACTTGTGTTTCCACCCACAACTACCATCGCCCGGTCGCGAAAGCCGCGGATGAATCCACTCGCGCGGGGGTGTCTGCGATTCCGTGAGACACGAGTAATCTGTCTCTTTTCCAAATCTTCCAGCTCTTTTCAGCAAAGGGACATCGTCGTAAAAATTTCCAAAAAAGATTAATTCACCGCCATTACGTTGCACGTTTTAATTTGATCAAATTTTTCATAATATTTCACGCGAAATGAGATTTTACGAAACGAATCGTATCACGACGTTATTCGTTTTTCATAATTTTCCAAAATCTTGAGAATTTTTCGTAAAGCTCGACAGGGTGAAGAAAAAAATGATTTTTTTTCCTTAAAGTAGAAAGAAAAAAAAGAATGTCAAGGAATGAGAGAGTGCCGCGTTTTCAAGGAAAAATTTGAAAAGAACATTTTCTTGCACGACGGGGTACAGTGTCTGCAGCGTGGCACGGGTGCAAGCTCACCCGGAACACCGTATCAGCCATGCGGCTGGAATATTCGAGACTAGGCAGGAACAAAGTTGATATTAAAATCAATTCGATAGTTTGGCGAAGAGTTAGACTGAGTTTGTAAGCTTAAAGGGGAGTTTCCCCTAACCCCGCGTACCACCTCTCTCTCTCTCTCTCTTTTTTCCCTGCCCCCTTCGTCCCTCTTTTCTTCCCACGAACCCTTGCCTACTTCTTTCGCAGTATATTGAAGTTTTAGTCAAGTTCAACCCCCCGGTCTATTTGCATTCGAGCGTGGCATGCGCCGCTCGGTACGTCGCACACGGGCGTCGAGACGACGACCGCGTATACGAGCAAATAGAGAAAAAAGAAAACAAAATTGTCCGCAAAGGAACTCTGAGAAAAATAGCAAAAAGCCGAGAATTAAAAGAAAAGTGAGAGAGAGAGAGAGTCGAGAGGGTGACAAGGGAAGAGATCTAACGGGGTTGACGCATCCGTGCCGTTTTTGACTCGCAAACTCGATTTAACGAAAAATTAAACGAATTCGAGACAATTTTGAAAGATTACGAGACGAGAACAATATTTTAGAATCGTCAACCTCTAGGGGTAAAACCGTTTTTGCTGGTAGCTTCGGGGGATAATTAAGCGTTACGCTTTATATCGTGAGTTATGTGGCAACGACTCGCTATTCTCCGAGCGTTTCTCTTTACGTCGTTCGCGATTTGAGGGGGGTATAAAGATTTTATGCGCCTGACATAATCGTGTTCCGGGTCTCGCTTTTGCCAGGATCGAGGCTCCCTCGGCAAGGATTCGTTCGACTTTACAACCGCCACCTGCCATCCCGATCGTATACATATCCACGTGAAAACTTCATTCGCGTTCGTGTGTACGTTTACTCGGTGAGAAGGGGTGGAGGGGGTTGAAAACAGAGAAAAGAAAGTAAAGAGTCAGAGCTTGAATTTTTTTACCAAGACGATTTCACCTTTCTATTGAATTTTTTTAACGATCCGCCAGTGAGTCAAAACAAAACACCAGATTTATTTATCCGAGCACGAGGAGCAACGAGGGATGAAATTCGCGCGTTATTGGGGGGTGGCCAAAAAATAATTGCGCAAAAAACGCAATTACTTTTTGGCCAATCTGATAGGTGGGTCGTATCGTGCCAAGGGGAGTGGTGAATGAAACGAAAATTCGAGAGTCGAGAGAATATTCGTTTGCAAACCGTGCGGAGGAAAAGAGAGCAGAGGGATGCGAGAGGGGTAACTTGTTTTTTGCAAGGCTCGATAGAAGGAAAGCTCTCGTAGTGCGCGTATAACGAAACGTGGATGTAGACCGAGAGGGAAAGAGAGAAAGAGCGAGAGAGAGAGAGAGAGAGGGGGAGAGAGAGGAACGACGGCCTCGGCGACGTGACTGCACGTTGGTTCGCGCATTAAAGTTATGAATATAAATCACACCGGCACACGGTCTCGTTTTCAACCCTCCGCCCCACTATCTCGAACCATCCCCGGTTTTTCCTTCGTTCCTCCGCCATGACACCAATATTCAAGGTATACAAGCAACGAACAGACTCCCTATCAGCTTTTTCACCTCTCCATACGTGTGGCCGGCCTACCCTCGACAACAACCTTGTAACCCTCCTACACCTCCGCGGGAAGACACCTCGAGAGTCGCGCCTTCCATAGAAGACCCAGCAGCAAGATTCTCAGCCGAATGGTACCTTTTTCCTCCTCGTACACTCTCTCGTCGAACTCTACTTACAACGACGGCGAAACGATTTATTAGCTCTCGCGGCAGATTTGGGAGCATTGTGATTTAGGGAAAAAAAATTCTCATACCTGAGTGCCGAGGGGTGTATATTTTTACGTCGAGGCCACGACGGACAAGCCGAGTGGGTGTGGGAGAAAAAAGAAAATACGAGACGAAAGAAAACGATGGTAGAGGCGTATATGAGGTCGAAGTTGGGTGAGATGTGCGAGAGAGAGAGAGAGAGAGAGAAGCGCTTCTTACAAAGCACGAAGCTTGCAAAGGATCGCGAAAGCACTCTCTCTCTCAGTCTCTCACACCCTCTCCCACTCTCGTGCTCTTTGCCAAGCCGGCAGTTCGACGGTGTCAAAGTACCGGGCCATAACTCACCCAGTGAGAGTTCATGTCCCCCTGGCACGCACACTGCGCCTACGTATATCTACCCGCCACCACTACCAACCCCCAACTGGTCCTAGTAATCTACGACGATGTATAGGCAAGGCTTGAGGGAACGTGTGGAGGGTTTTCCTCAGACCGGCGCCTCGACCGCTCGTCCTCTGTTTGCCGTCAAGTACGTACGAAGCTCGCACCATCCCCCGATTCGACTAGAACCCACCCCCCCCCCCCGCCCCAAACTTCCCCTATTTTCAGATAGGATGCGGTCTCCCTGTTTATCGGATATATATAACCATGCCACTGCCAAGACGACCTCGCTCTGGTGATCGTATTTCTTGGCTCTTCCAGAAACCACCTCGTCGTATCGGGGGCCAACTCTATGTACGTACATGCGGCGAGAGAGAGAGAGAGAGAAGAAGGGTTAAAGTCGTTTGCCGTCCCGACCTATCCAAATTGACCGAGGGAGTTTTATGGCGTGTCACCGTTACATAACCCTGGCAACGAAAAATCGTTTGCGACACGGGTTGGCCTAACTACGTTGTTCTTCTTCCCCCGTTTTCTCACTTCATGTCCGCTTCGAACTTTCTTCGTATTTTTTTTCTTCCGTTGTCATCAATAAAATCTTCTCACTTTCTACAATGAAATGAATTAATTCGAATTCTTTCGATCTCGAGAGAAAGCTGTTCAAATTGGTGTATTTTTCTCGCACGATCGGTGTCCAAGCGGTCGAAGCTCCTACGCCGAAGAACGTAAATCTTCACCTTCCGCACCCTGATGAAAAACTCGACGCTGTCGAGACCGTATTTCTTTCGATTTTTTTTGTTTCCAGTACGCGGTGACGATTTTCTGTTCCGGGGGTAGTTTTGCATATCGGTTGATTTTGTACTCGTGCAAGGGTGTATGGCTTGAAGGGGAAAGGGGGACGATACAGAGATCGAGCTCCATAGAGTTCAGGCGAGAGGAAGGGTTCGGGGCAGGGAGAGGGGGTTGCGATATACATGCCGAAGACTCGAGGGATTCCAGCGATCAGGCACGATCGGGCGATTCGATAAATCTCCGGCTAGAATCCGAAATCTATCGATAGCTCGATGTCATACATATCCGATGTCGTTCGAGCCCTCGGGCTCCACTCTTTCTCTCTCCCTCCTTCTCGATCTCTCTCTCTCTCTCCCTTTCTCTCTCGTTCAACCGAAGCCAGAGAGATTTTGTCGCCAATTTCTCCATCCCCCTTCACCATCTCCTAGTCCACTATCCTCTCGTGCCAGATTCGATGAGCGCGGTGTCGCGATTCGCGACAGGGATAATCCCGAAGCACGAAAATTGGCCGTACCATAGCCTCGAAAACTTTCGTCCATATTTCCTTCCATCAACTTAGTAATTTTTTAACGTGTCGACCGCAGTTACCGACGTCATAGCGACTAAAAATGAATCGCGGTTGAAATCAGTTGGAAATAGAACGCGGGTGGGACACTCGATCGCGCCAACGTCGTCTTTGAAGTGGCGTGGGAACAAAAAAAATAAAAAGATTTAATCCAAGGCTGCGTTGAATAAAAAATGTCGTTTAATGGATCCTTCTGTTCCGGGGAACAAATGGAAAGCTGGAGCCGTCGCACGTTCGAGGACCACGCGGAAACGATAGTCGCCGGGGTGTTTGCGAACGGTGGGTTGTAAAGAGTGACGAAGAAGTATACGGAACGAGCGAGATGGAATGAAAAGTCGGTGAAAAAAGAAAAATGAAAAAAGAAAAACAAAAAAAAATAGAAAAAGTGGAACGAAAATACGAGAAGCACGAGAGATCCGCAAGTATCGCCCGCCGAGATACGGGGTTTTCCACGGGTTTTTCTAATTTTTTTCACGCTGTTCAGCTTCCGGGACGCTTCGCGGATAAAAAAATTCGGATCGATATTTTTATCGGCGATGCTTTTAGCCTCTCACGGCCCACTGCTCTCATTTCCTCGATGGAAAAGTACGATTTTATAATTTTTTTATTCTTTTTTTGTTCCATCCCTTTCTTTTCCGACCGGGCCATATTCAACGTTTCGTCGATGACGACATCACTCATTTCGCGTTTCGAAAGAATTTTATTGAGAATATTTTCGATATTCGAAGAATTTATCTCGCTATGTTTGAAAAATATATATTAAAAGTGCGAACTTAGGCGATTATTTTAAATGATTTTCCATCAGTGTGATATACACAGAGAGAAAATGTATTGGAATATTTTGGAAAATTGGGATTCATGGAAAGTGCTTGATTAACAGTCAATCATCCCCTTGTGGAATCCAGGGGTAAATCCGGCTTAACGAACGTGTTGATTCATACCGTGTCGTTTCAATACACGCGTGATGGGCTTAGGTCGGGGGTGGGAGGAGATGGGACATACACGAGGCTTAACGTTGTATAGTCAACGCGCACAAAGAGATCACGAAACGGTGTGAGGGGGTGTCCGGTTGAAACGCCAGTTTGGTGTCAAGGTGTATATAATGTTCCGGAGTGTACAGCAACGCCAACACGAGCGGAACACAATCGTGCGCGACCACCGCTGCGCCGTATCACCCGTGTAGCTAAGCGCTCATTTATTAAACATGCCTTCATTACGCCCGGCCCTCTGAATATTTCAACGTATTTTTGCGCGCGCATCCTAGTCCAGACGAGGGCCCACATCCGTCAACCCTTATAATTCCACCCGTGACATTCATTCTTCTCACGGTCGTCGGCGAGCTTCTGCCGTCAAATTGGACAATTCCATCTCGAAGCTATCATCCGCGTATCGTAACGCGTTTCATCGTCGCGACACAATAAATGTCGTAGGGAAGAAAATATCTCCGAAATAAGGATGCAAGGGGGATGGAAGTAGCGAGATATTGAGAAGGTCAGTAAATACCAAGGTTGAGAGGATCGATCACAGACGGTCCGACCTTATTCGTAATTTTACGAGTCTCGAGACAGCTTGGGGTTGCAACCGCTGGGGTTGTTTTTGTCTTGGCAATTGCAACCCCTGCGACGAAAAAAAATCATAGACGTGTGACATACATCGATGTCTCCTTTCTGAGCTCGCGGTTTCTATACCGGAGAGAAACTTTCGAGAATTATACGGATACACATCGTCGTTACGTTCCAGCACGTAGCTCGCTTTGGTCACACGTACGTTTTGATGAACGTGCAATAATTCCGACTGTCGCATTGTACCTTCTAATCAAGCCTAGAGCTCTCTCTTGATTCGCTTATCTCTGATGATTTGCCCGGTGCGAGATAACGCATGCGCGCGAACCAAATTTCCATCGCGTTTACGAACGGTACACGAGGGATTGACGTAATTTATATTGTAACCACGTTGAAGACAACCACCCCCGGACGAAATTTTGAACAAAACTCTGCTTACCCTTTCGTCACTCGCTAGCTCCAACTTTTTTTCGCGGTATATGACGTTATCCAAACTACTAAATTTTCGATTTTTTCCCAAGGGTTGAATTGCGTTTATTTTAACGTTCGAATCGCCGCTAAAGCACGAAGATTGGTTTCGCTGGAAAACTGCATAATACAGAGTTTCTCCAACCGTTGTAGCGAGAAAATAGCGAAGGGCTGGGCGAATTGCTCGCTTTTCTAGCCTGTTCTCTCTCGTACGTGTGAAACCTCGAACGGTAGGCAACCACCGTGTGTCCATTACCGAGTGACTTCTACGAGTCAGCTCGCTTCCGTTCCTGCAAATTTAGTGCCCATGTACACCGAACAACGGTACGCGACGAGGTTTAACGTTTGTACTAGGAGCGAAATAATGGATAATTGATTATACAATTTTCTTTTCCACGATCGACAGATTTGTATAGCGCGCGTTTCGGGGTAATAAGGGTCGTCTTTTATTTTCCGCCGAAGATCCATTCCTGTTTTGTCGACGAAAAAAACGCGCAGCGAGAAATTGACATCTTTTACGAGCGCGTAGAAGAAAACGTAGTTGTGGACGGGAGGAGGGGGATAGAGAGGAGGCTCCGACATACGAGAATCGAGCCTCAAGGCTATGCTCGTGCTTTACTTATTCATGAATCCAAAGGCCACTCAACAAGCCGCAATGATGAGGTAAAGGGAAAAGTTAAGAGAGAAAGAATACTAGCGGCGCGGGGTCTAGCGTGTACGAGTGAAGTGAAAAGAGGAAATTCCCGTATAAAAGCGTGGTACCACCGATTGCAAGTGAGACAAAGCCGAGAGCGAGGGGACGCGAGGGATGCGAGCGAACAAAAAAAAAGGAGAAAGAAGTCGAAGAGATGGAACAAAAAGTGGAAAGCAAACAGGCCTGGATAGCCCGAAGGTAGAACTGTGAATCGCACAGACGGCGTCACAAAGTCGTCATTGAAGCTTTGCGGGAAAAAAAACAGCATCCCTTTATCCCTTCCACCCTTATTTTCTTTCAGACCGAGTGAGTCAGAGGGAGAGAGAGAGGGAGAGGGAGAAGTTGATCGGGTTGATTAATATCCGGACTCGAGCTAACAGGTGGGGTTTGAGCAAATTGGCAAGAAGAAACGATGGAAACCCGAAGGAGAGAATCGAAAGGCGAATTAACCCCTTTCTAGGAATATATATAGCGCTTGCACGATGCAGGTCGGTTGACAAAGGAGTGGCGCACGGTGGATGAGTAGTCGGGCGAGGCCGGTAGTTACAGTTAGTCAGGTGAGAAGGCTCCCCGATCAATTACATGCAAATAAGCGCTCCTATCCTCCCCCACCCTCACTATTAAGCATTTCTCCGTGTATGGTTAGAGAATACGTATATATACATATATATGTACGTGTATCTCTTTGTTCCCGCCGAAATCCAAGAGAGGCCAATCTCCAAAAGCCAATAGATTCATCGTCTTAATTACAGCCGTCTACAGTCAATCTCGATGCTAATGAATCGGCTCTCAAGTGACATTGGTCGTGCCTTTAAGACGACGAGGAGCGACTTTCCACCAAGTTCTTAGTCACCTTTCTCTATATTCGTATAAATCGGTTTTCCCATCGCGGTATAATATATATCGTACCTATGAATGAAGCATGGGAGTCGAGCCGTTTGAAAAGCGACCCGATCGCTTATATTTTCCATCAAAGAGTCTCTACACTCGATTTCGATAGAGAGGGGTTCGGGTTTATATCGTCGGTTATATGCATGGCGAGCACGCAGCGGTAGGTCGAAGCAGGAGAACCGAGTGGAGGACCAAGCTACATATCGACGGGAAGAAGCGGCAAAGCACGAATCGAGAATAAAGCTCCCCTTTCAATCTTATCAATAGAAACTCGCTCGGTTTGGCAAAAGAGAAAGCGCACGAGAGAGGAAGAGAGAGAGAGAAGGAACGACGTGCATAGATCACGTGCCGCAGGGGCGTACACGCATACGTGCCGGGTTAAACAAGTGGGATCTTTGTATGAATGTTTGAGGCTAACTGGAAATAGAAGTGGAACCAAAAACGAAGAACGAACAAACAGACAAAAAAGCGAAAGAAAAAAAGAAAAGAAAAAAAGGAAAAACGAACAAATAGGGAAAAGTGCTCAGACGAGAAAGTGGTTCTCGCGTAGCGGGTGAATTCTCCAGAGCGCACATGTCGTACAGCGCCTTGGCACATCGGGAGTTCCAGCCTCACGTTCCATCCTATCCGCGATGCCTTCTTCGTTTTCTTTATTCTTTTTTTTTCATTTTATTTATTTTGTCTTCACCCCTCGTTCTTCTTGCAAAACCTCGACAAATCCAGGAACGACAAGAAATTCTATGTCCCTCGACTACGCGACTGTTAAATGAAAATTTATAACTTCGGCTCGACGTGAGGGAGGCAGAGGAGGGTTGCAACGACGTCACGACTATTCTTCCGAATATGCACGAAGGATAATTAATGTAACGGTTGGACAGACGGGAGGGGAGAATTTTGGAAATTATCCGAGTCAGCGAGATGAGATATTCGGGCTGTGCGCGAAAACGACGCGGTGCGCGAACGACACGCGCGCGGTATCGTAGTCAGGACGAATAATCGAATAGTGTTTCCGGGGCGTCCGGTCGAGATTGGTCGAGCCATCGCTCTCGCGCCGAATTTGTCCATCAATCATACCGAATTATGAGAAATGTCGAGAGGACTTGCGAATATCCGACTGTGAGAGATAAAGAGAAAGAGATAGGGAGCGAATGAGGCGAAGAAAATCACATTGGAAATTGGTAAACTCGCTGAGGGTGGTCGCAATCGAGATTGGGGGGGGCAGGGGGGGGGTGAAAAAAGAAGAGATCCTTGGTTGTTTGAATATTCGAACATGCCATCGATAGTTTTCGGCGAGATTGGGGACGATTTTTGCCACGGGAAAAAAGATCCCCTGCCCCACCCCCTTAAGAAATATCCGGTGGAGTGGCGAGTCACCTGGGATTTCGCGAGAGACGAGGAGTGGTTTTTCGTCGTACCCCATTTTTTTTTGCAATTTTCTATGTAAACATATACACGCGTAGGTTTACCCTTCGAAGTTTATCAAGCTCGTGAATAATTTACGAGTCAACGCTGTTTGCCGTGAGCGCGAGTACAAGCTTTTCACCCACTGGCTCGAACTCGACTCAGTTTCCTATAACGTCTGACAAGAGTAACAAAAAACGTATACTCAAGGTCTCGTGATTTTTTTTCAGCAAATTTTTCCAAAAAACTTATCGATATTCGCTTTACCCCTTTCAACCCCTTCTCTCGAGTGTCTTCGACTCATTCTTTAGAGAATCGAAAACGAGTCTCGCGTTTATAGTCGAGATGTTATACACGAGGAAATCGTAACGGGTCGCGTTGTAAGGTCGAAGAAGGCCAATGTGTGGCGCCACGCGACGAGTGCCGCGTCACTGATCGCGTGCCCCGGTATACGACCTCTTCCACCACCGACGAAGAGTGTTGGCATGTGGGATGGAAGTCAACCCGCAAGCCCGTCGAGCGAATACATAATGCATATAATATCAAGACTTCCCAAGTCGTTTCATGGCGAGCTTTCAATCGCGCGTAAGCTCTCCCGCCCTCCCTCTCTCTCTCTCTCACCCTGTCTCTCCCTCACTCGGTCTTGCTCGCTTTTCTTCAACCTTGTTCCACTGCATCAGCATTCAGGTCGATAAAATTCTTGCAGCGCTGGCGCTCGGGCGACTTTAGTGACCTTTCTCAACATTCCACCTCCTGTTATTGCTTACCCCCGCTTTCTCTCTCTCTCTCTAGCCTCTTCGTCGAATCAGAATTTATCAATGATACAGGCAGGAAATAATCGTTCGTAGAATTTTTTTTTACCTTCGATTCAATCTCCTCCTATACGTTCGATAATATAGTGTCAAATTCTTTTCGCGATCGGTGAACGATGGGAATATAACACGATTTTGAAATAAACAAGCCCAGGATTGGAAGCTGAAAGTCGCTCTATTTATTTACAGACTCGCTAGAAGCTCGTATCCCGGGGTCGGTGGATCAAGAAGGAAGAAACATCAGTCGCGTTTCCGGTTAGATATCTCGGCTTTCGGAAGTCGAGTCACGATCGGCTCATATATTATACTTTATGACTGGAAGCACGGTCGGGGGTGGTTCGCGAACGTGGGCTACACACCGAGCCCGATGGTTTTACCCAGTTCGACTACGTAGAACCCAGTACCGTGCGCAACTCCACGGCAGGAAGAGACCAGGGAAGCGAGAGTCTCACGGGCCAGCTTTCGTACGTTTGCCCCGCTTAATTAACGTCTGAGCTTCGGGTCCGTAATGAAGCCCCCAATGACCCCTGTCTTTTGAGTCGCGAGTTATGCGAACGGGAGGGTTCGAGAGAGGAGGAGAAGGGGGAGGGAGAGGGGAGAAGGATGAGTTGAAGGTTCGAAATAAGCACTCTTTGGTCAAACCCAAGATTTTGATTACTTCACGGACGGGCGGGGGAAAATCCGTGTCTCGAAATTTGGGACGATACTTTCGGGGCTTGTAGCCCCATTCACGTAGCAATCCAAACGTTTTCTCAATTATTTACGAAGGCTGATCAAAGAGAATCCCGTTTTAAAAAGAAACTTGTTTTTTATTTTCGTTTTTTTGTTTTCTTTGTAGGTACGTCGAGAAAATTAGCAACGTGCGAGAGCTTTTCATCGGTGTTATATTTATCAATTCGTATCGCCATGCCGGCGCATTTCGGCAGACGAGACTGTTTTTTTTTGTTTTGCTTCGGGCATATTTTTATCTTGTTTCCTTTTAATGTTTTTTTTCTTCTTTCTTTCTCCATTTGTCGGCATAAGAGAGATAAGTTTGAGCTTTGAAACGCGGCTATGTTTAATCAGGCAGGAAAATCTATTCAGCGGGCCTTTTCAGACCTCCGGCTTGTGGATTTTGCAGTGTTAATAAAGAGAGCGCACCCGGCAACATTCATAATGCGTGATTCCGTTGAATCATAACCCAAACTTCCACCCCCCGCTCCTCTTCGCCCTATCTACGTTCTTTCTTTTTTTCGCAAAGGAAAATGGCCTAGAGCGATACGCGCTCGTGGGAGATAGAGGATTTTCTTTTTTTCTCTTGTTTTTTTTGTCTCGTTTGATCATTGAAGTATCTCATCGAGAATCGTTGAATTGTTCAACGGTCCGAATGTTCGTTGATTAATTTTCGATCGTAAAGCAAGGGATTTGCCGTCGTGTAACAAAATGTTTATCACGACGGGTCGGGAGTGTAGAGTAACAACTCATCGTTGCGCTTTTTAATCGAATCAACGAAACGTTCGGATTCGTTTCGCGTTCACGTACAAACCGCATCTTCCTCGTCAATTTTTTTTCCTTTTTTATCTTTTTCGACCGTCAAATTACAAATCCCGCCCCCGCTCTCTTGCGGAAGGTAAGATTGATTAATTATTCATTTATCGTCGCTCCCGGCGCCCCGAAACGGCGTGGAAATTGCACGAGTGCATACTTTATTGCTCATAACTCCCGTGAGAGCGCTACAAATCGTCCACGTGCAGCGGAGAGAAATTACGAGATAGCTCGAGCGAAGTGAGAGAAAGGGAGAGAGAGAGAGAGAGAGAAAGAGGGTTGTGGGTCGTGCGTTTTTCAGACGCGGAGGGGGCAATGAAAAGGAGAGGTCGGAGTGTGATGGTGGTCGAGGGTGCTGATGGCAAAAGTACAAGAAAAAGACTACGACCCGCTATGAAATGCACTCACTCTCTCTCTCTCCCCCTTTATATATATATTATCGTTTTTTCCTTTGCTATTTTCCCTCATTTCGCAACATCCCTTACTTCTCTTCCACCCTCGCGTTCCCTAGACCTTAAGTCAATCCTGCGCCATTTTCTTCTTGTATTTTTTATTATATAGTAATTACGAGAAATTCTCTCCCTTGGGACGGCACGGGGTCGACATTATTTTCCCATTTCGCGAGATGTCGAGAGATTAGGTGGTCCTCATGACGGTTAAGAACGCAGTGAGAGAAACATATATATATATATACATAACGAGACCGACCCGAGTAAACCTACATTATTAGAGCACGAATGAGGCACGAGAAAAGATAGCATTTTCTCGTGAGCGCAAGGGGGTTTACACGTACCCCTGAAACTAACCTGTCGACGACGACCCTCCTACTGGTTCGAAAGAAAGAGAGTGAGAGAGAGAAAGAGAAGAAGATAGGGGAAAAAACAGCGAGAAAGCGATAGGAACAACGAAACTCGTGCTTCTTTTCCCGGACTTTGCTGTGGGAAGAAACATCTTTTTTTTCGTCCTTTTTCTTTTCCCTATATCCCGTCGACTCTTATCGCGAGAGGCACACTCCGCCGTTGATCCTCAGCCGCGAGAGAGAGAGAGAGAGAGAGAGAGAATAAGCGGGCCCCTGTCTCTATACGCCACTCGCGATTGTGGCCTCGATGCGAATTAACGTTCCCACAAATCTCTCTCTCACTCTCCAACACTGTTTCTTCGCTGCGGGTTCATTCGCGCGGAGCTTTATTTCAACCAACAAACTATTTTCTTTTTTCGCTTCCTCGTCGAGTCAACTTTGTTTCCGTGAGAAAAAAGAATCGAGGTTTTTTTCTTTCTTTTTTATATACGGGCATTGTTGAAAAAATATTCGAAAAAAGTCGAAAGTAACGTGTTTTTGGACAAATTTTGATTCATGGATGAGACGTGAGTTTTGCTATTTGGCGTAAGTTGCGTGGGTTTTATTGCGTTCTTTATTTTTGTTGCGTTTGTTAAAATGGAACGTAGTCGACATTTCAGTAAAGGACGAGGGTGGGAAACATCTCCGGGTGAATTAGCTCAGCTTCGCGTATGTCTGAGGTCTACGAGCTCATGCCGACTTTCTTACTCGTCTTCTCTTTCTCTTTCTCTCTCTCTCTCTCTCTCTATCTCTCTCCCTCTCTCTCACACACAGTCTTTCTGTCTCTCTCCCTCGCTGTCTCATCTCATGCAAACTGTCGTGCGGTCTTGCTTGGAAAAGGCACCCGCTTAATTGGGTTACTCTTGCCGTAGAGTCGTCTCTTCAACTCGATTAAAGCATCCTCGCGGCGTAAACATCTTTTGAAGTGGCTCGTGTCACGGACCGAAGTGCACACAGACTAACGTTAATTACCGTCACGCCTGTCATTTTGCCGAGTTACCGAGAAAGCCACGAGATCCGAAACAGAGAATTACGCTCTGTCGATTCGAGATCAATGGGATATGTCGGCTTGGCCAAAAAGTAAGTGCGTTTTTTTATACGCGAACGGGTATGTCCAGTTAGCACAAAATAACAATGCAACAGCTTTTTCGCCAGATTGATACATCGACAAATTAGGCGAATATCACGAAATTTGTACATCCAACTGGGTCTATACGTGTTCGATATTATTCTTTATAGAAACTGTAGCAAAAGAGCTTTCCTTCATAAATTCATAATCACGCGGACTCGGGAACGAAAAACGAAAGCCTCGCGAAAAGTTTTCGAATTATTATTTTCATAATCCCTCGGCGTCGACTCTCTTTTTCATTTCCTCGATGATAACCCACGAGTGTGGGGTTCTGAGCTTTTTCATCTGGTACCGCGACGGTAGGGTAAAGGCGCATTTTGTATTTTTTGTTTTCCATCTTTTTTTTTTCGTACTTACGTTCGGACTCGAGCGTTTCAATATTCATGCGCAAGCCGATCGTGGCCATGGTTAAAGAGAATCGTGGTTGCGGTATAAGCAATGTCCTGATGGCGGAGAGAACAAGAGGAAGAGGGTGGGTGAGAGAGAGAGAGAAAGCTCAGTAAAAAAGCGTCGGCCGCGAGTGTTTATTCGAAGCTTTTGCCGTATATAGTCGAGCGTCAAATACCGGTGCAGCGTATTCCCTCTGACCCCCCAACCCCCTCGCCCTCCCACACCCCCCACCTCATGCCCCTTTCCCACCCTTGCCTCTAATCCTCGAACTGTAGAGAAACACGAATGTTCGAATAAATCCACGCTCGTACTCTCACGGTGACATGTAAATACAACGCATTCTCTCCACATTTCTCTGTCTCTCTTTCTATCTTTCTCTACCCCTTTCTCTCTCCCTCTCTCTCTCTCTCGCACCCCTTGTCACCCCTTGCCACCCTCGTATTTGCGATGCTTTCTCCTCTTTCCGACTTTTATCTCATCTCGTTTCACGGCTCGACTAAAACCGCAGCTTTTCGCTCACTGTTTATTCGTCGTGATATTATAACATCCCTTCTCCTCTTCTCGTGCTTTATGAAATTTAATGTTAATGACATTGTCGGTGCTTTTCTGTACGATAGGAAAAAGGGGACGAGAACAAAAACTTAATAAAAAAATATTTGAAAAATCGCGTTTTTCGTGGCGAAAAGTGAAACTACTGGCGTAGGGATATCGATATTTCATGTTTACGTTCTTGAATTTGTGTTAAGAGTCGGTGTTATGGACGACGAACGCTTCGAAAATTCGACTCGTATTTTCCGATACACTGAGCAACTGAGCGGTTTAAAGTTTGGCGGGTACATAGAAAATTATGGCAAAAAGGGACTGTCTATGTTTTTTTTACGAAATAACAAAAGAAATTTCGCCAAGCCCAACCACTACGCCGCTACTCTTTGTCTGCTTCGTTGTACCGTCGTTTCCTAGCAGACGCGCGTCGCGACATCTGGCGACAGTCAGCCGTGGCTCGTACCTAAATGCCGCGAGGTTTGCGCTATCGTGGTAAAGGGGAGTCCCGTCGAAATTTTTCTCCAAGTAACACGAGCTCTTAATCCGAAAATAAATCGAAATGTGTTTGGCATCGGGGTGGTAGCACTCCTGATTAATGAATGTTTGTCCCGCCGCCGTACCTCTCGTTCCATTTACACCAGTCGCACGCGCGCGTACCGCTATATTATTCTTAATTTTCGCTATAATTTGTTATCCGGTCCACTCTCTTGTTTGCATCAATTTTACATCCGAATGTTAACATTTCATTAAAGTCTTTCTGTGTTTCCATGAAATCATAGTGAATATCGGGATACTGAGAGAGAGAGCGAGAGAGAGAGAGAGGAGAGAGAGGGTGCCACGCGATGGCGGTCTGCTAATATACGCGCGAAGCCCGTAGCGTTACGGTCCCGGAGACAGAGGCTTCCACGAGTAATTACTCGGAATAATGAAATAATTATCCGGTCGAGCCGTAGGCGAGAGAGGAGACGAACGAGAGAGCGAGCGTCGCGTTGGTAGCGTTAAGTCTGCGCTCGCTCGACAATTTTCCTCTTTGGTACGTCGTCGGTGAGAGCGTAGCCCAACGCATAATCTCTCCCTCTCTCCCTATTTCTCCTCCGCTTTCGCTTTCTCTCCTTCGTCTCGTGGATAAAATAGACAAGGTATTAAAGGGAGCGAGAGAGAGAGAGAGAGAGAAAGAGAGAGAGAAAGCGAAGGAGAACTAGAGAGAGACTAAGAGAGAAGAGTCAAAATAAATAAAGGGATACGCGCCGGGGCGAACCTCGACGAGCGGAAAGAAACGTCTGATGAGGAGCGAGCGAGAAAGAGAGAGAGAGAGAGGGAGAGACTGTAAAAGAAAGAAACGAAATGAAAAAGAAGGAAAACAAAAGCAAAAAATTAAAAAAAGCGAAAGAGAATGGATTCAGGCTATGTTATTAGATTTAAACTGTTTGGCCTCTCGCGGCCAACTTCGCTAATTGTTCGAGGATTCAAAGAGCCTTGCACACTTTTATAATATCACAACCCCCTCTCCTCTCTACCCTCGGCCTCGACCGCTACTACCACCACCATCTCCACCATCACCACCACCATCGTCTCCGTCGTCGTCGTCCTTCCCGCCACCCGCGCGACCGAGGGTAGGAAGGTTTGCGTTTCCCTCCCGTTGCCGTCGGCAGATATAATATATAAACAGGCTGTGGCATTAGAGCTCACCGTGGAGAGAGCGACTCCCGGCAAACAACTTCCTCCCTCCGCAGGTTTTCCCGGAGCTATTCGAGGAACGGAGGAACCGCCGACATTTTCTCTCTTTGGACGTTAAATTTCATGCCACCGCCGAGTTGGCTTCTACGTGGACATTCTACATTCCCGGAAATAATGCCGCGTACACATCCATCCAACGATATATACATACTTATATATAGGTTTTATAAGCCCCGACCCGGCCACTGCACAACCCCTCACCAACGGTCCCATGTCGCATATTTTTATAGTCAGGGATTTTTACGAAAATATCACGAGGTCATCCCTCCGCCCCACCTCCCTGTCCATCCACCCTTCCCATATTTCCCTTCCTAAGTCCTTTCACCGAGGCACGAATCCGATACGTTTCACAAGGATTTTTTCGCGTTCGCCAGCGATTCTGTCCGATCGAGCACAAGCCCGTTTGCCCGTTTCGTTCGTTTTACGAAAACTCCTCGCGAGTGTTCGTCCGGGGGTGAGAAACAAATGTTACGTTTCGTACAACACTTATAGCTATGTGGCGAAATATGCTCCAGATGGTGAACAAATTTCGTGGAAGATCGAGAGGTAGAAGAGGCGGAAATACGTCGTGGTCGAGAGGGAAAACTGGAATGAAGAAGAGACGCGTAATGTACCCGGGGATTGTCTCAAGTAATAGATGGACATCGCGAAAGAGGCGGAAACGATGGGATAAAATGAAATAGAACAAGGGTGGTAAGATGCTCGAGAAAAAGAAAGAGAAAGAGAGAGAGAGAGAGAGAGAGAGAGAGAGAGAGAGAAATAAAAATAAGAAAATGAAAAGAAACAAAAGAGGCAAGAGTCTCGGAATAGGTCTTGCATCAGCTCTACCACTTTGGAATATAAAACAGGGGTCACTCTTCTCATCGAGATTTTTCACCCCCTCGTCTCTTCTCCTTTGCTCTCTCGCACTTTTCTACCCACCCATTTTACGTCTCTTTTTGCCCTCGCTTTTTTGTTTCAACCCTCAATTCCCGAGACCATCGAATTGTATATATCCCAGAGTGTAGACCTCTTTTATCTCATCCACATTTCGCCGACTGAGATTGAGTATACACCTTTGTTCTTTGACTGGCGCACATCGAATATCCCGCGCATTCTCGTAAATCCAGCACGTTGCAACATCCAGCAGAGTTTACCTGGTCTGCTCGGAGTTGATTAACCACCTCTGGTAAAAAAAGGAAAGGAAAATAGACCGAGGAGAGACCGCTGAATGAGGAAAAAGAAGAAGAAGAAGAGAAGAAGAGTCGGGAACATCGACACGTTGATGAGAGAGAAAGAGAACTAGCCACAGGCTACTCCAAAGTCTCGCATCGGTGGCGGCAGCACGGTTCTCAAGCCGCATCTTCAACCCTCTTTCGTCTTCTTGGACCTCTCGCGCGGGGTGTCCGACATCATGGTAGCTTTACCTTCGTACGAGTCTCTATTCACGCTCCAACAGATGGGTTAACCGCTGCTCTCCTCCTTTCAACCCCATCAACGACACACGTGCAGCACGTATCAAGCTTACAGCAACCCCTCTCGCAAGCAATGCGTTTTCTCTCTCTCTCTTCGACGAAGTATGCGACGTTGCAACATCAACCTGAGAACGTCTGTTTTCATTTACGCATATATATATATATATATATATATATATATATATATATATATATATATATATGCGTAAATGAAAACAGATATATATATTGTAACGTTGTACAATTTCTCTCCTGCACCCGGCTCGCCCCAAAGGCAGCCGTCCCCGCAAAATTCAGCAGAAATCAGGCAAGTAAACAAATATCCTCCTTATAAACTATTGTAAGGCCTGTGCAAACGCTTATCCAGAAGAGGACCGACCGCGCCAGCCCCAAAGTCATCGCCATCATCATCGTCAACCCGTCATCAAAGGAAAAATTACGAAGACTTCAGTACTCGCACACAATACACACCTGTCACAATACTGCACCCGTCCGTCCCCGCCCCGAAGCCATCCATCGGCTGACCGGCGATAAGGAAGGACGAAGATGGCAGCAGCGCACGGCGATCCCCGAAAATCCCCATTACCCGCAATTATACATTTCCTTATGCAAATCTCCCTGAATTATCGACCGCCCTACTTACCTACCTTTCCCCAATAGATCCCGCTACCGTCAGGCACGTAATCGATCATACGCCTGACCCATCTATCGACCCGTGACGCTGCTGCCGAAGGATCGATTGACCCGTGGTCGATGCCGGCAAACCCGCCAATCAGAAGCCGCGGAAAATATCGCGAACTTCCGGTCGGCCACGAGGCCGTCACTTTGCGACGAGCCGGCGACCCGATCAGACGCCAACAATTAGCGAAAAATTGTAAAGAAGAGAATTTGGAGAAGAGAGTACCGGAGAGTTATCAGAAAACTTAAGAAAAGAAATTAACGAAAAGAACATAGAGAGAAGGTGTAAGGAGAAATTGCGAGAGTGCGAGGAGTGAGAGTACGAGGAATGAGAGTGCGAGGAACGGAGTGAAGGATTTTGAGGAGGAATAAGGCGAAAGCGAAAGGCAAAGGAACGAGAGAGAACGAGGAAGGACAGACCAGAGAAAATCGAGAGAGACAGCCGACCGGTAAGTGTTTGCACAGGTCATCATTATCGGCACAATTCGAGTATTCCCCATTTATAATATTGGCATTATATAGTGTACCCCCCCCCCCCCCCCTCCCGTTGCTTGCGCTTATCCTTGTTTCTCGCCCGAGATTTCATTATTACGTTCATAAAATAGTCGTGTGGGACGGCTGTAAAATAATTAGAGATAATATATCCGAATAAGTTATTTGCGTGAAAATTAACGGTCATCCCCTTCCCTTCCCCGCCTGGCCATATCACCTCATACGCACAAGTCAAGCGACGGTTACAGTCGCACGACACTTCCGCGCCACCTACCCCCTTACCTCCCAACGACAGCCTACCGTTACATTTTTCCCTTCTCCCCGCCTGCCCTTCTCCTAAGATCGACCGAGTAATAGAATAAGGCCGAGCGGCTACCAGTGAAAATATATATTTTTTTTGTTGTCATCGAAGCAATACGAGAACACTAAGACTGAGCGAATAGTATTGAGAGCAAATATATTTTTTTTTCTTATTGGAACGAGATTCGGCGCTGCGTAATTGCCCGAATATTGCGAATAAATTCGCAAGTGTTAAATATTGTTTCCATATCTTCCCGGGCAGTGGTAATTAATAAGAGGCAATATAGAGTCGGAGAACCTTCCCCTGAGATCCCGTCCGACCTTCCCCTCCCGACAAATTAGCGCTTACCTCCCAATTGGAGAATATCGATATTTTGTTATTTTATTTTTAAAGTAACTGGCGCCCAAAGTTAAAACAAAAGATTGTTACATCCGAGTATTATTATTGTTTTTTTTTACCGCCCCGGAGATCGTCCGCCGATCATTTAGTTATTGGATCATTGTTATCAGAGTATTGAATAAAACTTGTCATTCTTATTTTTTTGGGATATTGAACCCAATTATTATTTCCCCGTTTTCCCCGAATGCCCTCCCACCATCGGCGTGACAATATATATATATATAGATATATAGATATATATCAAATGAGAACGTTCGACAGGACGTTGTCCTGTTGGAGCATTCGCTCAAACCGATGTCTCCGGAGTAGTAGGTATTACGCACTCACTATCGAACCTGGTGTTCTATATGTATCGCCCGTATCCAGCATCCGTTTCTGTCCAAGCTGAGTACGAAATGCTATGAACCAGCTGGCCTCGTACTACAAGGATACAGAGACGTGGCACGAACCCAGGTTATACCAGCACCGAATGCCGGTATATACCGAAGGATGTTAAATTGCTGCGCGGACTACGAACCAACGGTTTCCATACGATGTGGTATGTACGTGTATATATACACAACGACGAGTATTGTACACGTATACAGGTCGACAGATAGAGGGAACATCACTGAACATTCGTGTTGCATGTGTCTCTACGATTCAAGGATAGGTACACCCGTTGTGATAACGGGGGTGGCCTGTGTGTACGGAGCCGAGCTAAAAGCGAGAGCACCAACTTGCCTTTGGGTACACACTTTGGGAAAACATATTGCCGCACGAGATTCTATGGACGTTGGACTTTGCCGAAATATCTGACTGGCCAAATAACACATGGCAGGGACCCTGGCCAGGTCTCGTTGGAAGAAAATAGACGTATTACTCGTCGATGATGATGGAAATAATTATAGGAGCACTTTGACGGAATTACTAGGAAACTGGTGGAATAGTGTGTGGTTGGACCTCATACCTTTAAGGGTTGTTGGAAGGTAAATTGTTTATCACGAAAATGTTTAGAAGGGGTAGTCAAGCTATTTCTCACTGGCGAAAAAATCTGGAAACACTCGTGGAATCAACCGAATAACCAACGGAATGGAATGCAAATGTTGGGATAAGATGTATCTCTCTGCTTCAACGGGTTTCACGATAATAAAAAAAATCGACATATCGAGGAACTAATTTTACGTTCCCGTTCGTCCGATACAAAATTAGCTCGGTTTAAAAGATTGCGAGTTTTTCATCCTAATTGAAGAGAGGAGCCAAAAAAGCCAAGGAAGGACGTTTTTTCTGAAAAATTATTTTAAAAGGGAAACTTCAAATTGTCTCGACGTCCGACTTATAAATTATTATAAATCGATCGTACATATAGTCCCGAGTGCTTGAGAAATCAATCAATAGGCCAGGCTGTTTCAGGAGTACCTATCCTTCGGGGTATTTTTTACTGATGCGTTTTATGTTTTTTTTATTGCGAAGGTAGGCAATTATAGCAAGGTAGTGGATTACAGTTAACAGTGATTCCCAAATCTGGCAGTACGGACTGTCGCGCTGCGAGAGTCAGAGGCTCGTTGAATTCCACGTTGGCGGGTTCGTTACGTATCGGGTCGAAAAACGGTTCGTTTCATTTCGTTCCTCCGTTTTTTGCTCCCTCTCTCCTACTTTCTTTCTTTTCGTCGTTGATATATTTTTTTTCTCATTAAACGAGATTTTTTGTTCAAAGCAGCGTAGCGTGTCGCGGGATATATATATTCGCGGTCGGTTGGTTTGCCCAGCCGGTGCATACACACCCACACACCCACACATTTCAACGTACAAACATGTACAAACGTTCGCGTTCACGCTTCCGCTCGCTCGTGTCGCTCGGTGACTCTCGCGGCCCGTGGGTACTCTACCCCGCTTGTGGCTATACAGGCAGAACCGAGGGCGGTAGCGGGGTACACGTAGCCAGGATAGAAAGGGAATAGTCGAGATGTAGGAAATGCGAGGAATTCCCGAAGTGGTGCAGCACGTGGGCTGCGAAAGGCTCGGGTATATATATATGCGCCATAAACGAGAGGGTCGCGTGTGCAACGGGGTGGCACGCGTTACCACCCTCTGTTTCTCTCTTACACTTTCGCTCGCGCTCGGAGGTAGCTATCGGTCCATGTATTCACCACTCGCTCGACCTTCACAAAAAACGTAAAAACACATCATTGAAAAATCAACCAAATGCTTCACAAAAGATCGTGCATCGTTTTGGGACCAAAGCTCGCACGATTCTCCAGCGTTTAGTACTAAAAAAACGAAGACTCGTTCGCATTCCCAACCATTCTCATAGAAATTTCAATAGAAATCAGATCGTTTAAAAAGTCGAGAAAATGAATTAGTGACGAGAGTAATCTTGGTGCAAAACGAGCGAGTACGTAACGACGAACGATTCAAATGCCGATGGTACTTTTTTCATTTCTCTGTTCTTTTTTTCATTTGCTCGCGGTCCATGGACCGTACCGGGAAATATGCAAATATTAGCCTATAAATGCGTAACAACTAGCGTAACTGTCTGTACGTGTGGTGATTACGCGGTCACGTAGCAATGCACCCCCTCCAACCCCCTCCAGGCCCCGGGCACCCCCGCAAGCTTCAGTTTTTAGCATTTTTACGCACGTGGCATTTACCCTCTCCCCTTTCCTCATGGCGATATATACAAGGGTGGGTTGCGCGGCAACAAACCGACCGGAGCTCGGCTGGAAAATGGAAATGTCAGACGTGGCGGTGGAAATAACGAGGCGTCCGTGAGAGTCAAGCGTTACGTTCTGTATCCGGGGCTCTAAAATCTCGCATCGTCTGCACCGTCCTTTCAATCTCACCCGTAAATTATATGCGCGAAGCTACGATACCGAGGCTACGGAGAATAATCTCCGCTTGATCCGTACGACGTATTATTAATTATCGAAAGTAAAAGCGCCACGCGCAGCTTTGAATCGGGATTGACATTTAAAAAATAATAAGAGGATGAAAGAGAGGTACTGGCAATGACGTAAACAAAATTAAAAACAAAAAACATCGTCCAAGAATATTCGAAAAAGTAAAAAAAAAGAAAAGGTCACCTCGAGCCACGAACGAATTTCACCAGGTAACGCTCGACGTTAAAAATAACTTCGCCCAATCTCCGCGAGCCTAGACGCGTTTTAAACGCTCGTACACGTGTACGTAACGCGGGCATTAAGTCACCGGCCGCTCTTTACGTTCGTTGCTCTTCGAGTCTCGACCACGAGAGCCCCCGCAACAATATATATACGAAAAAAAAGCTATGCCTCGGGGGGTCGTAAAGCTACGCGAGAGAAAAAAAACGTAAAGGAATAAACGAAACAAAAAAAAAACAAAAAAAAACATAGTAAGAAAAATAAAATAAGAAACCATCGGGCCGAGCCCGAGCTTTACGATAGTCGCCGTTGGTGCACGTTAGCGCGATTTCGGTCCGGGTAAGAGTGAGTTTTCGGACGGAGGTGGTGGCTTCCCCGAGAAAAGCACCTACGTGTATTTCCCCCTTTCTCGTTTCACGTATTTGCGCGTTATATATGTTTACGTATACATACGTATCATATACATATACATGCATATATATATATATATATATATGTATGTATATACATAGGCCAAATGTGTGAGGAGCGAGGCATGAGCCGCGAGGTGCGCGCGAGCACGGGCATTAACCGTTCGTTAGTAGCAGTTCGTTCTCCACCCTCATTAGCGGCCAGGACCGTACGTGTTGTAACGAATTACCGACCAAGACCGTATAAGGGGGGAGGGGGGAGAGGACTGGGCTTCTCGTGGTTCACGAAGGAGGTGCCAGAGGAGATGGTGGCGCGGAGGGGGGTTGAGGGGAATGCGGTGGTGCGCAGCTGGAATGCAAATTGCATGAAAACTACGAATCTAACGTGACGTACGTTCTTGCCCCCGTGTTATACTACAGCTGAACGCTTCTGAATGTCCTGCCACGATAATATATATCTATATGTCATTATAGATATAGATATAAATATATATTTTATTGCATTTTTTCCCTGCGGGTCTCCCTTTAGACCGTTCCACAACGTTTTCCTAAAAATACGCAGTCCTTATTATATCCTGGCTCTCCCTAGCTCAAAGGATCGCTTCATTACTCCATTTTAATCGAGTTCATATCGCAATCGTGCTGTAAGGCTCGAGATTTCTTTTTTTTTTCGTTTTCTTTTTTTCTGCCCACACTCAATATCGCTATCGGCCGACGCTGTTATCGAATTCTCGTTTAATATGCGTACATATGCCAATATATATATATATATATATTTATATATTGGTGGACGTATAAAACGCGAAGTGGGTATACTTCGAGAGTACCCTTTGCTATAATTAAAATAACTACCGATGTGCGAGCGACAGTGGTGAAAACGAGTATGCATAAACGTTTGAAAAACCCTTCGCGACAACGATGAAGGGGGTTGGGGGTTGCAAGGGAGGTTCTCCGTGTCGAGTGGGCCTGGCTCTCGACGCCCCAGGGGCTTGGCCGTTATAAAACGAACGTTTGAACGATCTCGTGAATGCCCAACGAATTCTCGAATTTCATAAGCGATGCTTGCGAGTATATGCGTAGTTATGTCGTTTTCTTTTATTTTCTTTCTTTTAACCTCTCACCCATTTCTTTTTTCACCACGCGTTTTCTCATTAGTTTCAAAATTCACATGGATTTTTTTCGTTACCGAGGAAAATTCGTGCTTCGAATTGTCGCGAGCAATGCGAGAGAGAGAGGTAGGGTTTAGGGTACAGGAACGATTTTATGCCGGTACGCGCTTGACAAACACACACGTACACGGGGGTTGGATGGTGGTCCGACCAGCGAGCTATCACATTTCCTGTTACGGTGTCGAGTCTCGTACAGGAGAAACGCGGTCGTGTTAGTGTGTCGTAACATTCGCCGATAAAGTTGGCCAGGCATTGGATCATCTACCTCACCATCCCAACTGTCGGATATCGTAGCTGGAACGTTTGACATGTGCTGGAAGTGTAGGCGCGTGCTTTGTAACTCGGGGCATATGTAAGTATGGGTGAAAGCGAAGTGATGTGTATATAGCCCTTCTGACAGCTCGACAAACACACGAACGTATATAGTAGCGTTCGGCTGAGAGAGAGAGAGGATGTGTAACCGGGGGGTTGGTGCCCGAACGTCGTGAATGTTCCGCGCCAAGGCAAATGTGTCGGAAGTGACGTGGCCCGAGCGTTATCTTCGACGGAAGAGCATTAGCTCGCCGGAAGTGACAATTTCCGATCGCAAACGTCCCTATTGATCCGACTTCCGGTCTTTGGACACACGGACGGGAAGGGAGAAGAAGGGAAGGGGGCTAAGGGTAGGAGAAACTATAACCACCGGGTCTGCATCAACGACTCGTTGTCCATGGTGGATTTCAACCCCGCGACAACGAGTGATCTCTCTCACTCGGCCGTTTCCTGTAAAATTGTCACCGACTCGCGAATATCTTTGGAAAACCTACCCCCACTTCGCCACATTTCATCGATGCGTTGCTACGTGAATTGACGACTATCCAACAATGAACGGTCTGTCTGTCTCTCTACCCTCGATCGTTTCCTGTAAAATCGTCACGGACTCGCGACTACCTTTCCAGAACCACCCCATTCGCGCATTTCATCCCCTACTCTGACCGACGTCGCTACCTCTAGAAACGATTCACCCTCATTCGTAAAAAGTTTTCGATGTTTCATTCATTTTTTTTCTTTTGCATGGTCCTCGTCTTACGTTTTAAACGCGACGCGGTCGTCAAGATGGAGAGAACCAACGACGAGGTCTTCGGGCGCGGGTACAAGTTTTCGCGTGGCGTTTCGAAAGCTCTAATAGTCAAATTATTCCGAGGTTAAAGTTGGTAATGCGAGTGCGATTCTGTGTACGGGAAAACCACTCCGATCCTCTCTCTGGTTATTAGCATAGCCAGGTCGTTGGGCACGAGATCTGCCAACCACACGTTGGCCCCTTTCCCCACCCGCACCTCCTCCTCCTCCTCGTTCTCTACCGGTCCGACCAACCCCTACGACTATCACCCGAGTCTCGGGTATACACGTAGTCCAACACAGGGTTGTACGCACCGATGTTCCAACGGGGACCCATAACTGCCTAATAATGCCTCGTTTCCTTATATCACGCTTAGCGATGTGCACAAGCCCCCCTACCCCACCCCTCAGCCCCTCACCACTACTCGCACCTCACGAGAGACCGTAGCCAGCCAGCCAGCCAGCCAGCCAGCCAGCCAGCGGTACAAACTTTGTTAAACTATTGTTATTTTACAATACGATGTACTTGCCGTGCCACGCGGGATTGGCTCCGGGCCGATTCTCTTCAATCTTCCTGGCATCCTACCTCTACTTTCCATACTACCATACGGCTACCCGTTACTACCATACGCCAGAAAACGTATACAATTTCTGCTACGTGGTTTTAACTCGAAAGATATACGGGAGGGAAGGGGGAGACTTGTTTTTCCTAGGAAAAACAAGATTTTTATTTGTCCGGAATGAAAATATAATTGGATCTTTAGCCAGTGGCACGTTTATTCATACGCGAAGTTTCGCATATGATATTACGTCGGTTACGCGAACATATATCGTGGAATCGATCGTTTCACGAGCGACGAAGGAATCACGACAAAACCATCCCCCTCTCAACCCCGTACTACACACGCGACCCTTCGCGTTGTAACGACGAGGACAGGATAAACGCGGGAGGAGAATCGAGCGAGTCTGCAGCTACGAGTAAACGATAAGGGAGGCTAAGAGCATCGTCTTCCGTTGTCGTCGAGGAGAAGGAGAAGGAGGAGTGGTGGTGATGCCGGAGGGTGAATACACGTTATCGCGCAAAGAAAGCATCGTCGTAGGACGATACAAAAATTCTACCTTCGAGGCACTCGAAACTTATGACCTACTACTATTTTCCTTATTTTGTACATAAAGACGCGTTTCTTGCTCGTACGTGTTCGTACATTTGCGAGAGCTCGAAAGAACCCAATGTTCGAACGAGGCGTAGCGTTGATTAAAGTGGGAATAGTTTGAGGCTGGTGTACGAGGGATGATTTGGCAACTCGAGTAAAATACACGTAGTACGAGTATCGCACTTGTATATATATATACACGTTACGCGATACGTACAGTCCGTCTGTCCGACGCTTCGGTATGCTTGTTCGTAGCTGGAGGAAGGATCGCGAAACGGGGTGTGGAGACAGGGTTGTGCACAGACAGTATGCTCCGTATAATCAAGTGGCTAACCATGGCTGATTCATGACCGCGCCGTAAAGCCACGAAGAGCCGGGCAGGCGATAGTCGAGAGTATCTCCCCCCGCCCCCCCTGCCCCTGCGCATAGACTGCGAGACCGGTTATAGTGTACTATAGCGAAATGAGCTGTATACATATATATATATATATGCATCAAGCGGCAACCTGGCCCAAGTGTTCTCTCGCGAGCTCTTTGAGTACCGGGCTCGCGGTCTGCCTCCACCTTCTGCCACGCTCGAGCACCACCGACCATTCGCTCTCGTTCTCTCTCTCTCTCTTTCTGCCTCTCCCACATGGATGTATATACGTGTTTAACAACACCGTTATATATCCCTCCACCCTTCCGACACATCTCTCCTACAGTTATAACTCGGATCTCGAGTACCAGCGGCCAAAACGTTGCATAACATCGAGACACTACCCCGACGAGGGTGCAAGCCTCTCTCTTACGTTAGTTCCAACACCGTTGAAATTGGGTTAAGACGGCACCTTTGGGAACACTTCGCTGCTTATCTCGCCCAGCGAGCTTTGTCTCACTCTCTCTCTCTCTTTCCTTACTATTCACTACCCTCGACCAGACATGCCTTCCCCATAGTCCGGGGTGTACCAGTATCGCGTATACCAAGGCACACATATATATATGTGTTGTGTTTTTGGACGCAATCCTCGCGTGGCAATAACGAGAATTGTATTTATTCAAGGGAGAAAGATTTTGAAAAGAGGCCTGGATCACTAAAACGGAACGTAGCAATCTCGGTCCGAAGCAATTTTAAGACCCCAATTGTCTTCGATACTCGCAATTTCAAGGGTTCATGGGGTAGAAATTTAACCACCCCTGAGCACTTCTATCAAAATTCTATTTTCATCCACCGACTTCTTGTCTCGCTGTAAACTGCGAGAAGAACGCTCTCGTATCTTACTTCCCAGCCGTATTCGTTCGTTATCGATTTATACATTTCGTAAAATTCGCTCCGTTCAACCAACGCACCCCACCCTCCCCCTATCGATTTCGACATCGAATAATTAGAACGAATTAATTATTCCACGATTCGATAGTTACTTATCGTTTCTCAGCTTCGAGTCCGCGTTCACCGTAGACACGGTGCGAACGAGGGAAAAAAGGAACTTTAATAGAAAGAATCGAGAAGCCGGTAAAACACAAAGAATAAAAAAACTGGAATAAGTGGCCGATATCGCAGCGTGCATGCATAATGCTCGCGCGTAGACAGGAAATTTTACGTGATATCCGAAACGAGGGCGTTAAGTTTCGTGTCGTGTGTAGCGAGAGAGTAACAAAAGGAGAAAAAAACGGTGGCCTTCGGTAATTTACAGAATGTGCTCGGGGGTGAAACACAAGCGTGGCAGCAATGTTTCTTCGCGGTTTCGAACGTACGTTACGTCCCGGATTTATGTCATTTTTATTAATACCGGCGTGAAGGAAAAAAGAGGCGTGCGTTCAGTGATTGCGTCTAGGGGATTGCAACACCGACGGGTCTGCCACTTTTCCTCTCCGTTGGCGTTTGCCAGAGGGTTGTTCTCTCGCTCTCTCTCTCTCTCTCTCTCTCTCTCTCTCTTCTTCTCTCTCGTTCTCTCGCGTGGTTCGTGGGCGAACGATCGAAATCAACACGAAGGTTTCGAACCCGCGCGGAGCTACGGGTAATTCCGTCGTACGTAAATCATCGAACAATGGCAGCAATGGCCGGGGTGTGGGGAAGGGGGTGGCGTCGCATTGCTCTCGCTCGTGGGGATGTTGTACGCGCGTTGCGACGCCACGATAATGCAACGACGCTGAGTTAAGATCGTCGCACGTACACAGGCATGTACGAGAGGGGCGCAGGGTGGGGGGGGGGGGGGGGGGGGGGGGGGGGGGGGGTACCGGTTGTTACGTATAGGCAATAACATATAATTTCACCGCGAACGCGAATCTACGTTCGCGGCGCAAATATTCATCGGGAACGAAACGATGATTGGCACCGACTCGCATTAAAAAAAGAAAAAGAAAATAAAAACAAAAACAAAAACAATTTCCATTGAAACAAGAATTATTCGTATTCGTTGACTATGATTCTCAGCGTATTGAAAATCCATTTTGGTCTATCGTACGAGCGATTGGAGTGGAGAGGGCGGGAGGACGGAGCGAGAGTGAAAAATTCTCAATTCGACTCGGTAGCTTTTTCAATCGATACGTAACCTACGTAACGTACGAGGCAATCGCGTCGTGCGCGACGTAATTGGATCCCCGAAACGAAAACGATCTATGCCGATGTCGTTCGAAACGGTTCATGACCACCGACGATACGAGAATCGTCGAGGGTTGAATATTTTGTCGGGTTGATCCGTCGCTTGACACAACATTCTTTATACATAGGTACGTATGCAACGAATGACTTGATAATCTCATGAAGCGCTAATGGAACACGCATACGATATATATATGGGAGATTGAGTTAAGCGCGGGCACGAAAGCGTCAACGACGAACGGGCGCGTGTAACTGCAAAAGCTGTTTTGTGCACGGTCGAAAATTGAGCCGTCGAGTCGAATCGACGCGTTTATTCATCGCGAACCACCCCACCTTCCTCCATTCTGCCCTGCTACAGCCCGCGCCGCAGATTTTCTCTCTCTCGCTCTCGCTCTGTCTGTCTAACTGACGTCTTTTGAAACGGAGCGAGAAACAAAAGTGAGAGTAAAAGAGAGGGAGAGAGAGAGAGAGAGAGAGAGAGAGAGAGAGAGAGAGAGAGAGAGAGAGAGAGAGAGAGCGTCAGGCGAGGATGGTATGAGACACGGCAGAAAGAGAGAAGTGAGCGGAGGAAGGAGAGAGGGCGCGATATTCCCGTCCGACACGGGAATTACAATTACATCTCGTAAATAATTTATACGGAGGTTGTGAGAGAGGGCGAGGGTACTGCAGCGCTTCGCTATATGCCGGTAGCTTGGATATAGTCGAGAGGGTGGCTGGGGGGTTGAGCGGGAGGCTGACGAAGGGCAGGGGGGCTGGGGGGGGGGGGGGGTGGTAGTACCAGCGGTGGTCACGATGGAAGAGACGGAACCGTTGGGAGCAACGGGGGATGGTTTTCGCTCGGGTTATAACGCTCCTGCGCCAGTTACCTCCGGCAAAGGTCGCGTAGCTGGATAACGCTTGTGTCGGACTATCCTGCAACTAGCCTGTACCAAGAGCCACCGGGTGGTGGAAGGGACGAATGCTCGCACGGGTCAAATTGCAACAAATTAACCGCGTTAATCACCCTCGCGGCTGGCCCGCACACTTTTGCTGGGTGAAAACTCGCATGCGAGCGCCACGACCCCTAACTAACGCCATCGAACCGTGTACCGAGTTGTCTCTCTCTTTCTCTCTCTCTCTCTCTCTCGGTCTCTCGCTAGCTGTCTGGTAGTGTCTGCGTTCTCAGTTTAGGGGTAGCCTTTTTCATCCCCAACTTTCCAGCCAACTTCACCCTCTTATCCTCAACGCGTTGTTCCTCACTGCGTGATATCTCTTTTTCCTTCATCCCCATTAATCCGATACTCGTTCGAAGTTACGCTCCCTCGATATTCACCCTTATAATATAAACGATCTTTATCCCGACGTAATAGTCACATCGTCTCGCAACGTTCTACTTCCGTAGGGAACGCACGATCCCCTCTCGTTTCGAAACATTGTATTATAGATTTTTTTCTTTTCCCAGTGTAAACCACATTCTCCGGACGTTATTGCATGAGAGAGAAGAGGTTTGTTTGACAAAGTGTCGCGCGGAGTAGAGAATCGCTTTAAAGAAATTCGATCGAACGGAAGGGACGAGGAGGACCTTCGTTTCCCGATGATCCTTTCTCGCTCTCTTTTGCCTCCGTCGCATATACCCTTCGCGCGCGCTTGACCGTAAAGACCGAATTGCGGAATTTACCAATGGTCCATCAGTTACGAAACTTTGTCTTTTATCCGGCCCCGTAAACGTCGCACTTTTCGTTCATTTTTTTTCTTGGAAAAACGAAGCAAACAAAAATTGGGGATGCGAGCTAAAAATACCGCGGGTCAATAAAACGTTCCGAGACTTTTGCTCTCGTCGCGCCGACGAGAAACGTTTCGGGAACAATTTCGTTCGCGCACGTATTTCCAAATCGAATGAAAATTTTCAAAGTATTTCGCTGATAAATCTGAGAATTCAGTTAATGAATAATTAATAAGTCATTTCCGGTGGATTCTGTGACCTTTTATTTCCGGAGCTTTTATTTCCCCGCCACTCCTGACCGAAGATTTCTTTCTTCTTGTTTTTTTTTGTTTTTGTTACACGAGAGGTCACGTGATCGATCACGCGAACTTTCGCATTCATTCATTCCGCGAGAGGCATAAATTTCATATCTGACTATTCAACGAAAGGCCGATTATGCATTCTTTTCCAGACACTCCACGAGACAGCGGTACTAATGCATACTCCCGGCTACTTTGCATTTAATACTCAGTCCGGGGAGCTAGACGCTGGAAAGCCATCGGGCGACACGACGTCCAAGGAACTCGGGAAGTCATTTTTGATGGACTCTAAATCTCTAAATCTTAATCTCGAAGTGAGAGAGCCCCGAGGATGAATTATAACCTTTGAGTGGTATCAACCGTTGATAAGAAAAATCAATCGCGCTTTAACGTTATAAACATAGTGAATCGTCGCGTGACGACAAAGTTATTTTCTTCTGGCCGTAACGACTCGAGGGCTATAGTGCCAAGGACGAACGTGTAAGAGGGGCGTAGGTCGGTGAGATGTGAGATAAAGAGATTGAGATCGTAGACGAAAGAGGGAGAGAGAGGGGGTGAGTGAGTGAAAAAGGGTGTAAGGGGGATGGTACAGTTCCGAATTAGTTGGATTAGATAATGCAGGCATGAGGTCGACCAGCGAACTTCCTGGTGCGAAACTCTGGCCACGAAGAGTACCGCAGAGATTCCCCCAAAATTGTGCAGAAATTACCAGTGGAGGTCCCTAGCTACGCGATGCTTTCAGGTCCTGGTTTGCCCGCTGCACACCGAGGTCTCGTGCTAACCATACGGAGTTTCCAGATTCGTTCCACTCTACCCTACAAAGCCATCCCGCAGCCGACCCTCCCATACTTTCTCCCACTAGCCTCGTTATCATCGAAAAGTACTTCACCATCGAGCATTCATATTTCAAACTACCCGCGCCACCCCTCGATATAAACATACGATTCAAAGATATTTCATCAAAAATATCTCGTAATTCGTGGCGTTATTCATCGAGGGTGCTTTGAGGCATCAATGAACCGTTAAATCTTTTGACGATAGAATTACCGGGGCAGAATACGACCCTTTCGATCTTGTGGACGAGGTACTAGGCGAACGCTGGAACTGGAAAAAAGCACACGAAAGCCATGTCAAAGAGGTACTCGATGGAAGAATCGCAATCGGACGTACATTGATGATCAAGGGACGTAGTAAGAGAGGGAGAGAAAGGGATATAAGGGGTAGTATACGTAAAATGAGAATAGTCGAATAAAATAATCATGTAATTACGAGGTACGTTATCGATCGGGCTTAATGCACTCGCGAACCTGTGACACGGATTCTATTGTCGTTCCTTACCGTGAAATTGAACTCCGGGCCCAAAGGGGCGGAACGAGCCAACGAACGGGGGTGGCTTTCGTATGGCACCGACGACCTCGTCGTACCGCAGACACCCTTACATTTATATACATACATACATATCCTATATATATATTGAGCCCGAAGGTGAGACGAACTATTTCTACAAGAGGTGGTCGACGCGGTAATAGTGGAAGCCGAAGCATAGGAGAGAAAACCCTGGGTGACTACTACGCCTTGGGTTAGCGTGAGAGCCGAAGGCAAGGGTTCCGACTCTCGCCTACATCCCAAGCTGCAAGCGCGCACGGCACACCCCATACTACGGGTCCATGGGTTATAGCACTAGCCCCCGAACCTTCATGAATTATCTAGCCACCGAGCGTATAAATATAAAATAACATTCGTGTCATGGAACGGAAGACGAAGAGAGAATGAGAGAGTGAGAGAGACAGAGACTAAGAGAGAGAGAGAGAGAGAGATGACTAAAGCTGATATGCACCGCAGTGTTACCTCGCGTAAAGGAGGTAAAGCTCCGTGTCTGACGTAATGATACATCACTGTAATGAAACCAGTGGCGTTTGGGAGAAGACGCGGAACACACCATCATCCCCCCTGCCTTCTCCCTCGTCCCACGTTCCACCTCGTTTCCTTACCAATCTTCGCGCGTCTTCTCGTTCCACAGAAGTCACAGGTTACACGGGGGCATACCTCCTGCTCTTTATACTCGCGAGCATCTCGTTATTATTATAAATCCGTAAAAATATATACGTGTACCGAGTAACCTCTCTCACCCTCCGTTTTCACCCGAGATTGTAAACATAAATCACGATTTAGCCCCCGTGTGTGTGTCTCCCTCTCTCTCTCTCGAATCAAGTCGATTCTTGCGTGTATCCCGTGTGAGTAAAGCACGAACGGGTGACACACGAGGATAGTTTTGTCGCGTTTGTTCCAGGCATCCGCGACGATCGAACGCCCACGGCGTCGCTTCGCATTTCCAAAACCCTTCCCTCTCTACCATTCGAGCCCCGCGAGGCCCGTACGTGTGTACCTTCACCCTCATCCCCCTCTCCCTCCCCTCACCGCCGTGTCCACCCCGCCGCGTTCAACCGAGAGAAAATACTATGAATTCGAAAGAGACTACGAACGAACGAATCCCGAATAGAGAGAGAGAGAGAATGCGAACAATGGTCGAGAATGAACGCAGGAGGGTCCGCTTTGGTCACTGCCTTCGGCACGATGGAAATCGTCGAGCGTGCACCGTACAACACTGCCCTCGTTGTTACTACGTTTCGCGTTCGACGACAACGACATCTATACAACGTAGCTCTACGTATGTGTGGTGACATCGGCGGACCCTTATACCAATGAAATATACGTGCGTCAACATGGAAGTAGGGAACGATAAGAAGAGAGTGAAAGAAAAAAAAGAACAAAACAAAAAACTAAACGCGAAAACGTTGCCGACGCGTCCGGTGAGGGTTGAGGAGGATGAGAAAGAAAAAAGGAGTGCAAGAGGTAATGGTGCTCTAAGCGCGAGTAGTTAGAGCGAAACAGTGAGAAAACAGGAGTCGGGGCGAATTAGCAATTAGATGGCATATAGATGGGGTTGAAACAAGAGAGAACGGGTGGTGAGGGGGTAGAGGGTTGAAAAGGCTTGGCAAGCGACTGGCGTGTCAGCCAAACAGTGAGAGGCATGTAGCACGTATTATATAGGCAGTCGTTGGGGAGGTGGGTAGACAATGATACCACTGAGGGAGCAACGCTGCCTACAGGGAGCTCGAGAGGATGGAGAATGGCGGAAGCGAAAGGGGCGAGAGAGAGGGGAGAATGGGGGGACGATGGGGTGGAGACGCGGCAAAGGCACCGGGAATAGAAAAATGTGTAACTTGTTGACACAGTGATCCCGTGGGGCTCGAATGCGATTATGCAGTCAAATGAGATTGTGGCATATGCATGAATCCCTCCTCTCTCCGCCCCCTCTTTGCCATCTCTCTCTCTCTCTCTTTCGTTCCACCCTACCGGCGCGACTACCACCCCCTTTTCCATTCTCAACCCTCTCCTCCCCCCGCCACTCACCCATCTCCCCTACTCGCTTTTGCACGTTTCCACCACCGACACTAACACCGGTGCTTCCATTCTCCGACTGTCTTCCCTGCTCCTATCTAGTTTCATCTCCGGGCTTTCCGTCACTTTGACTGTTTCTACTCTTCGGCGCGCGATTCCCTTCTCGCAGTCTATGCCAACTCGCTCACAGTCGATGAGAGAGACTCGAGACTCTCACTTTGAAATCGCTACTCCCATCGCTCACTCTCGTCCTGGATGTACGTCATTCTCTCTCTATGTCTCTCTCTTTCCCTCTCGATCTCACTTCCTCATTGTCTCACGAGGGTAAAAAACTCGTGTCGTTAAGTCAGCTAGATCAAGCTAATACACCGACCTTTTTCATTATAATCACTTTTTCGAAATTCTTTCATTCGTTAATTTCGTTCGAGCCAAATGATTCGTCTCTAGTGATTTATTCGCGAAAGATACAAGGTCTGACGATTCGTCTAGCTGCATCGCTATTTGATGTACGCAGACACAAACATTTATCCCTCCAGCCCCCTTCGAACACGTACACAAGCTTGCATTCCACAGTAGTCCGAGGGTCCGCAGGAGTTTACGACTTCCAGCGTCGTAATACACTCGTCCCTCGTTATCCAGGGCACGAGGAGTGAGCTCATCCCTCCCGAGGCACCGATGACCTTACGACTCATTTGTCCAAAAGTACGAGCGATTTAATATCGTGCAACCACCGAATTCCCCAAGGTATCCTTAAATTCAACATTTATCGTTCGGACATGATATTAGACAAGTTGCTGACTGACAACGCGGGCTCTATACCTTGATGCTTTGGCCAATACATAAGCAGCATCACCGGCATTGTGGCTAAAACCAGTGTAGGGGATTGAGGGAGGGGAGTAAGGGAGTGGGGGGAGAGGAGAGATGCGAGAAGAGGGGGTTAGATCCGCAGAACCGTGGGACTAGGATTGCTGGTTCAGATTCCATTTGTTCCGCTTGTCATCCTATGACGTATGTCCCATCCACCTCGACATATACTACGCCCTTTCCTCCTTTAGCCCGTACCCGCTACCGCAACCACCCGCCACACAGAGGAATATAATGCCCCGTGCTTTCGGCTCGCCCTCCTCTCCCCCACTTGGTGTTTGCTGCACGTACACGCCAAACCGTGTTCCCTCGATCTTTTATGATGAAAACCATATACTTTTAACTTTATTTTTATCTTAAAAAAAAGAGAACCTAGAGGAAAAGATAACGACGTTGCGCTGATTTCTGAGAAATCGAATTTTCGAGCAAAGAACGCGATAGTTTGTCGAAGAATTTCTTTATCGTGGTGTTTTCGTTCGAGAGACAAAAATTTCGAACACGTCAACGATCGATCTCTTCTGGCTAGATTTTTTTTCTCACCATGTAACCGTTACCGGAAATTTACGATTCCGTAAACTTCAATTGAAGGCTTTTTAGAGAAAACAAAAAATTTGAACCCAATTACAAACTCGATATATTGCAATTTACGGAAATATTGAATTTTTCGACCTTTTTACCTATAAATTCGAGTGCCAGCCGAACGCGAGCCATTCATTCGTCATCAGTGACAAATTTCCGATCGACAAAAGTTCTTACAACTTTTGAAACGATCAAAATTCACCAGAATGCGATATATCACCAATTTCTCAAAAATGATTGTAAAATAGTCCTATTCGATCGGAAATTTCCCGCATTTTGCTAAAATGATGGTTATTCTTTCGATGGGTGGAAATTAATGACCGGAATCCCGAAAAAACGTGATTCAAAATGTCGTCAGAATCAGCTTCGACTGGCACCCTCGATATCGAACGTTAAGCAAAATGTATATTTCCGGAATATCGGTTACGTCCGAAATGAGTAATTAAATTGTCATCGACGATCAAAATTACTCACCGCGCGCAAATGTCGAGCTCTTTGTTGCAAAGCGAAGTTGGCCCGATGAAATTATGAAAATTGATACGAGAATTATTTGGTCCGTGGGCCGCTCTGGGTTAATTACATCGGGAGAAGGAAGGAGGACAACAAGATAAATAAGTTTTACGCTCCATCAGCAATTTTACCGCGTAATCTTTGTCACGAGTTTAAAACCGTCACACAGTTCTCGCCCACTCATCGCTTGCATTAATAATGAAAAGTTTCACTCGAGCACGTTCGTGCCGAGGCGATGTGCTTCTTCTTTTTCTGAATACACTTTCTTTTTTGTGCCCCTCCCTCATCCCCACTTGCAGAGTGGACACGCTATCTCTCGGGGGTGTTATAGCCACGGCCACGTACCTAATTATTCCCAAGAGCGTGTGCCTCTGAAGATGATCTATTCGGGTTGGTAGGAAAATGTTTTCCAAGGATATATAGACACATAGACACACGTATATATATATATATATATATATGAGCGTGTGTGTCTGTGACTTTGGAGTATTTGGAGTAAAAAGCAAAAGGGCTTGCGGCAACTACTTTCCGACTTCGTGTTCGGAAAAGAAGGAATAAAGAATCAGGACGAAGGCAAAGTGCTTGCTTGGTGGGAAAGGAGTAAAGCTGGTCGAAAAGGAAAGAGATACATAGATAGACCGAGAGAGAGAGAGAAAGGAGGGGGGGAAAGGGGGTAGGGAATGGCAGAACGAGGTGAGAGAAGGATAGCCGGAGATAGAAAAGAGAGACGAAGCTCGTTGCTCCAAAGGAATTTCAATGAGAGAAATAGAGAGTGAGGAAAAGTAGGGGGGCTATAGTACGGTATAGCCCTGAAAAGAGAGGGTGAAAGAGAGATAGAAAATAAGAGGAGAAGGGGGGATGGTCGCATTCGCCCACTTCTACTGCCGAGCTTTCTCCTCGTCCGCTATTTCTCACACCCTTTTCTTGCCGTCACGCCAAGTGGGGTCGGAGGAATGAGAGATGTAAGGTAATTACAGCGAACGTGCGCCAGCTTGTAGGAGATTTAAAAGCTCGTAACTTTTTATGATTTACATTCCTTTCATTTAGTCGCACGTTTCTCCGAATGGACTCCCTTTCCTTCTCTCTTTCTTTTTTTATCATTTTTTCTTTTTTTTTCTTTTCCAACCCATAGTTCCCGCATCCTGCCCCTTCCAAATTCTCCCACCCCTCGGCCACACAGTCCTATTCTCACTTTTGCTCTAATACGTACGTATGTGACACATACATACGTACTTTGTCATAATACGTTGGGGTACACGACGCTCGTTCGCTCTATCTATCGTCCTGTCTTCTACTCACCTCGCTCACCACGACGAGGGAAAACTTTGTCGAATGCTTAGTGGCACAGTTTGCAAATACTCGGCGAGACGCTCCAATCTCTATTCCACCTTTGTCCATCAAAACTGACGCTATATACAATATATAGCGAGAGTGCTCATCAATATATATATATATGTGTGTGTGGGAGGGATGTGTGTGTATGTGTGTGGATGAGGATTCTGACGATGGAGTCTCGTAAACGAAAATGAATTGAATTTCTCAGTTAGACGTGCTCGGTCAGCTCGAGCTTCGAGATAATTAATATGTACCAAGGAAAGCCGAGGGACTTCGAATTCAAGATTCATGGACGCGCAGCGAACGCATTTGCGAAAGTTTCGTCGAATTTCTCAGAGGCCCCTATCGGACTTTTCGCCAACGCGACGGAGCGACGGAACTTGGATGCTCGATGAGCAAAATTCGCGTGAAATTGTCACCACGAGCGTTTCATATTCAGGGGGGAAGAGAGAGAGAGAGAGAGAGAGAGAGAGAAAAGTTTTGGGGGTGTGTGTACGTAGGGGATGTGCGAGCGAGGCGAAAGATGGAAGTTTATCCGGAAATCGTAGATTCGTTGGTACGCGACATTAATAGATACGATGGTACTTAGAGATTAGAGAACGAAGTTTAGAACGTCGCTGTACGTATACACGGAACACCATACAGTGGGGAGGGGTGTTAAAGTTGGAGCTCGGACTGTGGTCCGAAGCGTCTATCTCTGGCTCGTCGATATAACACGATGGCGGAGGTAATCGAAAGATGCTAGATATCCGGTACCCCCAAAGCCAAGACAATGGGAACATTAGAGATGCTCGGTGAACACAGTTTGGAGTTATCGATCAACCGAAGCGTACCCGCAGCAACGTGGTACCCGGCTCATACCCCCGCGCCCCGTTTAATCAACGCGGAGCAGCAGCCAGAGAAACGCGCGCGCCGCTCTATCCTTCCTCCCCCCTCCCTCTCTCGCTCTCTCTCGCTCTATCTCTATTTCGGTTTCCTCTCTCGCAACCTCGCGCCGCATTCTCTGCAATATCTATATGACTATTTATAGTCCTGTACACGCCGAAACACCGACCCCTGTATTATCCTGAAACCCAACGGTTTCCGCATACATATTCATAAAGAGTGGCGTGCAATTTTCGTTCATTTTCCATTTTTTGACTCTTTTTTGCACGGTGCATGACATTGTAGCGGTTTACCTCGCTCACGATAGAACCGCCGGGAAGATCGCTTGCATGATATGAACGAAGGGACGGTTAAAACATTTCAAGAGAAATATATGTGATTGACGTAAGAAAACTAGCGTCATCGTATCGTCGTTTATTCCTTTTTTTTCTACATTCGCCGATCGGTTAAATTACCCTTTGTCTGTTAAGGGGAAAGAAACTCGATAAACTTATACGAAGTAATATTCATGGGGGTAATTTAACTGGATCAAAGAGAATTTTTTACGGGGTTGATTATACTGAAAATATAAAATAAAATAAAAAATACAGGTGAACAATATTAATGGGGATGAATGATAAAGGGGAAGATTTTACTTGATGAAAACACGTGAAAGCATATTTAAGGAGATGATTTTACAGGAAAAAAAGAAACGGTTGGATAAATATACTCAGCGATGAACTATAAAGGGGATGATTGTACTGGAAACGTTCAATGAGATATATCGAATGCGGAAAAAAAACAAAGTGTTTCATTGGCACGACTGCAATATCGAAACGACCCAAATTCGTGAAAATTTACCGGACGTTCTTCGAATCGAGAGACGAGAAGAAAGCCCGTAACACGTGTGACGGATGTTTGGCAGCGAGCGTTGGTGGATGTAGCGAAGGGGTTGTGTATCGTAGGAGAGGCGAGAGGGGTGGTTTGTGTTGGTGGGCCGTAGTATAGTCGCGCCGAGGTCGTCGGACGTTGATATTAATTGCACCGCGGAGAAGATTGCTTTACTTGACCGTACCGATGGATTGGCCGAGCTTGATTGCCCGCGGGGCCCGATCGACTACCAGAGAGGCTCCTCCGTGTTTCTCCCCGCGCACCGCCATCCCGTCTGTCCCTTGCGCGACAAACGGAAATAAATACGCGATTCGTGCGCACTGAGGCCGAAAAGCGCACTGGGTAAAATTGGAAAATACGACGAGGGGGTAGGACGAGGCTCTGGGTATATTCTCGATTGATTTGTCGCGAACAATTCCCTTTCCTCTCGATTTTCTCTCTCTCCGATGCCAGTCAACCCCCTGGTTTTGCTTTCACAAAACGATACACGTCCCACACTAAATTCAACTCGTATCGAATATATGCATCACTCTCGGTGTGGTCCATTTGTTCATCATTAAAATATTCATCGCCGAAACGTCGAACAGACGACGTTTCAATCACCGAGATTGAGTTTTGTTTCCATTGAACGTATATAAATCGTATTTTCGTATTATTTTTATGGCCTACCGTATGTTTTCCCTTGTGACAATGCTCAGGTAATGAATTTTGAAGAAAACTGCCTAAAGTTCATTCATTCGTTCCATACGGAACGAGAGTTGCGAGTGAAATATTACGCTGGCCAAAAAATCATTGCGTTTTTATCTCAGTAGGTGGATAAACGTGTTCGTGTGTTATAAACGCTAGTACTTTTCGCTCAATTCCATACGTGAGATAATTGAATGACCGCGTGTCAAGAATCAGAGATGATTCGATATCTTTCGTTTGATTCTTCGTTAATCAAACGAGTCACGTATCGAGGCTTCGTCTCTGTTTTTTTCTTCTTTTTTTTTAAATTAATAGCGAAGGCGCAACGTGAAAAGCCTTCGAGACAATTGGATCGAAAGCTCTCTCGATATATTTAACGTAACATATCGCGCGAATCGGAAGGAAACTATCCCCCCCGGAAGCCTAAAAGCATTGGCTAATAAATAAAACCTGCATGCCTCGCTCTTTGTGACTGGTTCGAGCGTAGTTTCGTAACTCCGAGTCTATCTATCCCATTATCGAGTTTATGGTAGTTTCGTGGGAGATAACCGATAAACTGACGTAGAATACTATTTCGGCTGGCACGATATCGATCGACGAATCCGATATCCCCCGACCACTTTTACACGATAATGATTTTAGTGAAATTAAATTATCGGCTTGGCCAAAAAGTAATTGCTTTTTCAGCGCAATTACTTTTTGGCCAACTTGGATATCACGGTTATGATCCTTATTGGGTCATTCAGGACCAACCCCTTTCGTGACGTATCTAGAATCGCACGATAAGACTCGGCTCTAACCACTTTCTTCCTAACAAAAGAAAAATATCCACCCCTTCGATAGAAAGGGGATGATGAAATTTGCCATCGTATTCCCCCAATGATATCCACGTTCGAGTGTTACTTGGCTCGTGAAAACTTTGATCATTTCCATCGACCGTAACGATCTCGAAAAGTTGTACCGAAAAGTTGAACGAAAGTGGAAAAGAATCGAAATTTTCCGCTTCGCCACTCGATCCTCGCTCGATCCACGGACCAAAAGCATGTACGAAAAATAATGAACCGAGTATCGTTTTCGCTTCGACCTCGATAGCCAAACGTTTTCATCCGTTTCGTTTCACCTGCTATCCCCTCGGATCCCATTGATAACTTCCTATCCGAGCGTTTTACAATTTAACTCAACAATTCACCGCGCTTAATTACTTCCTTTCTTCGTTTCCTTGACTGATACGCGACGATGAGATGCGCGAAGGCTTCGCCGTTATTACCAACGAACGTGCAAACTTTATTGCTGTTATTACGCGTATAGCTCGAATGGTGCAAGGGAAAAGGGGGATGGATGGTAACACGAGTGAATCGAATTTTCATGCAGCGGCAATTCGCTTCGCGACGACCTGTCGCGGGGCCTTCTCGGTTCAACCGAGCGGCGAATTAATTAAACTTCTATTTACGATATCGATGAATCAGCGATATCGCAAGACTTTGCTGATGGTTCTCCACTGCCGCCTCTCATATATCTATTCCATAACGGGTACGCTCGTACCCCTACCCCCACCATCAACCCCCCATCCACGAACCAAGTACCTGGATAGTTCGAGATCCTCCTTCGCGCCAACAAGTACTAAGCCGTAACGTAATAAATTTTCAAAGAGTCGCCCCGCTCGTACTACATCTTCTCTATCGAACCTTCTCGTTAAGACGTCAGCCTGTCCCAGCATCGACATTATTACCTCGGTTCGCGGATTCGACGATGCATCACCGTGTTATTAAAATTTCATCGGAGAAATTCAAAACAATATTGAAAAAAAAGAAAAATTAGTAATACGATGTTTTTTTCATGTTCTTTTTTTATTTCAAGGGTTGAAAAAATCGTGCCGGTTAAATTTTCTTTCTTCTCCTCACGGAGAATTTATGATTTGATTTTTAGTTTGTTTTTAAAAGCAAAATCGCGAAGGACAAGGAACGTCCTGTTTGTTAAATCTTTCGCCTCGACGACGAAGTTTCGTCGTATTTTCTCGGAAGCGAAGATATATATACAAGAGACTGCCAAAATAATCCGTACAGACAAATTCACGTTTGAATGCTAATGGAAGTAACCGGGTGCAAATACGATACAGTTAGAGAGGAAGAGCCTCGTGGGTGATGGCGATGATGGTGGATGGAAGGAATCCACGAAAGTTCTTCACCGTTTCAAACCGTCGTGGAAAAGCTTGGGCGACTAGACGTTGAGCTCGGGTTATATCCTCTTAAAATCGTCTCAACGCGCTCGAACCGAACTCGATGAATGAGAATTAGTCGCGTTTCGTTAACGGTGTGTACCGCGCGACTCGATTAAACCTTCTCCTCTCTCTCTCTCTCGCTCTCTCTCGTTCGTTGTTCCACGGCGATAAAACGTTCGACAATACAACGAGAACGCGAACTAAATTACCGAATATACCGGTACGATAAATTTTCTACGCATTAAAAGAAACAGGAGGATGAAAAGAATGACCGATACCGTAGGCGAGACGTCGAGACGAGAACTATTATTCTTCATGAAGCGAGCACGCGCTGCACATTTTTTCATCCACCGAGAACGAGATCAAACATCGAGCATCGTCGCGTCGATTTATTGATACGCATCGGAATGAAAAAAAAAGAATCATACGACAGAGCAACGCAGCTGCAACAGGTTACACGCGATTGGGACGATGAAATAAGGGTAGATTGTATCTTTTTGGTTTTATTTTTTGTTTTTAACGCCGAAAAAACGCACAAATTACACAGTTCCACGGAGAACGAGCGGTTGGTAGTACGAACAAGAGGGGTAGAGGTTGAAGAGGGGAGGAGGACGAGGAGGAGGAGGAGGAGGAGGGGTAAAGGGGGTTGGTAGCAGCAGGAACGGTGGGAGAATCAGTGCGGTGGAGAGAATACCGTAGAGGTGGTCGGGATATAAACGCGGCAGTTGTTTCGACGTTTATTTTTGGCCGGTGTCGCATCGACAACATTCGACGTGGTTTACGATCGTTGTTGTGTTGGATGCGGGCTGAAAATGGGCTCGGTGGGTACGGTATATGTGGCGCGCGGTAACGTCGGTCGCGGGCTCTGTTCTGATACACCAGGGGTGGTATATATGCACGTATGGGTCAGAGGGAGGGTGAGAGAGAGAGAAAGAGAACGAGAGAAAGGGGTGGGTTTGCCAGTGCGGAAGTTCGATTTCGTTCTCGAATGGCATATGGTTTCGATCGAGTTTATATATACAGTGAGATTACATTGGCGCAGGAAGATCCGAGAGGAGAGTAGGAAAGACCGACTCGAAGGGGTGTGTTCCAGTCCTGACGGGCTAGCAAGGAGAAAAAATAACATCGACAGAAAAAGGGAGAGAGAGGGACAGAATAAAAAGATAGAAGATTGGCCAAGCTCGGTTATTCGGCGCTACGATAATAGACAGAATGCCTACGTAAAATAAGCCGACATCAACCCCCAACGGAGGGCTTGATGAAGACACACGACAAAGGAGCACAGAGTGAAAGAGAGAGAGAGGGAGAGAAAGGAGAGGTCGTGCCTCGAGTAGAAAGAAAGCAACGGGTCGGGCTTTTGGCCGACCGAGAGCTAAAAAAAGAAATCGTGTTTCGTTGTGGCTCGAGAATGAGAGATATAGAGACAGGGGAACGAAGCAAGAGAGAGAAAGAGAGAACACAAACGACACATAATAATACACACGGAGAGAGGATTCGGCGTGTGTGTCCGTAAAATCCGCGAACCGCAAGCACCGCACGATCCGACACACGTGACGCTGGACGGTCCAGTGTGGCGGGGCAAACCGCCGAATGCTCGTTCTGTCCAGCTAATTTACTTTTTGTATTTTCAGTTTAAATTGACCACCGCGCCTCTGGACCAACGAACGTACGTGAACCCTCTCTTTCTCTCTCGCTCTCTCTCTCTCTCTCTCTCTCTCTCTCTTGTCTGTGCGTGTGTGTGATGGGCCACGGGATGGATGGATATCCTGGACCAGAAGCTTCGAAGCTTCTCTGCACCCCCGCAGTTCCTATGTGATCTATATATATATGTACATATATAAATATATATACGTATAGGTGTGTGCATATATGGGGCTGGACAACTTGCGGCCCAATCTACACCGATGCCACTGCGCCAAGGGTGTATGCACGTGTAGCAGAAATAGATGCACGGGATGCTGCTGGTGCCTCTGGTGCCACCGCCACAATATGATACCATGCAGTACGTTCGTTTCCGCATATAGGGTATTCGCGAAACGCAGTTTAACCGAATTTGTCATTACCATTGCAGTCTCACCGTATGCAATGAATTACTCGCCGCTGGGTATTGGGAGGGGGGATCGTATGAATGGGAAATCATCGATGGCCTTGGGGCCGAAATAACGTTGTTCCTGAATAATTTTCACGAATTTTGTCTAATCGATGGGAAATGGGTCATCGATTCGACCGTGCACGTCAGCTATGATATTTATCGAATGATTTTATACCTACGAAATCTCGACTCGGACGAAATATCTTGGACGAAACGAGATTTTAGTGTTATTTGTTGATGAAGTAAGAAAATATTTTTCGGGGAATGATTTGATAAGCGTACATCCCATAATCTGAGTGACTTTTAAGAGGGAGTGAGATATAGAGAGGAAGATAGTGTATGTGTGTGTGAGAGAGAGAGAAAGAAGGGTTAAAGCAAGTCCTTGATCTTTCGTCGTACGTATACAAGACACGAAGAAAATCGCTCATGCAAGCGGGAGAAATTGTGCCATCGTCGTTCCGGGGTGTCAACATTTCTGTTCCCGCGCTTCGCCCAAGCAAAGCTCTTCAGTCGTCGGAGAGTGGAGAGGAGCGGGCCCGCGAGACCGTGAGGGTGGAAGAGGCAACACGAGACGTGGTGTACGGGGGAGGGAGAAAGCGAGAGAGAGAGCGAGAGAGAAAAAGAAACGAGAGAAAAAAGAGACGGTAAACGAGAGTGAGATGTAGAAGGGGGTCATAGTAGGAGAGGCGGAGAGATATTTCAAAGTACATGGCTCTCACGTGACTTCCTCGTCGACGGCAATACGTGTACCCGTGTGTTTGTGCCTACATATGGGTATAGCGATGATAGAGTAGAAGCGAGGTGAGAGTAGAAAAAAAAGAAGAACAAAAAAAGCAAAAAAAAGAACAGAAAAGATCGCGAAAGAGGTGGGAGAAGGAAAAGAGATAGAGGGAGAGAAAGACATAGAGGAGGGATGAGAGTCGAGGAAGGGTAGAAAGGGGGATGAGAGTGAGTAATGTAGCTGTAGACTGTGCTCGCTGGCTCAGAGTTCGGAGGTAAAGCAAAGGTTAAGGTACTCGTGTCTCAGACCCCTCTTACTACCCACCCCAACCCTCTACTCCTCCCTATGCCTCTCGTTCTCGCGCACACCCGGAAAACCCGGACGTGACCGGACTTTTTACGCCACTTCCACCAAAGAATGACCGAGAGGCATTCCTCGCTCTCAGTTTGCTTTGACGCTGTGCTCGCGACACCGTATCCCTCTCTCCACCAATTTCTACCGAGCACCCGTCCCAACACACACACACACACAACTACGAAGAGCGAGAGAGACATACATACGTGCGAATACCCCTTGGCTCGTGTCGACGACAAGTGTTCAAGCGTCACAGGAATTCAAGCCTTCGGCTCAAATGCACCGGTGGTTTCTCCCTGTCGGTGTTGCACTTGGAACAACCCGAGGACCTTTTGATATGATTCAACCCAACCCCCGTCCCTAACTTTACCCTGTCCGGTTTTTCGGTCACCTCGAATATACGACTCGAAATTTTAGAATAGATCTTGGAAAATCGAGCGAACTTTTAAGATCGCGTAGTAACGAGATTAATTTACTTTCGGACGAGGATTATAATAAAGGTGAAATCGAAAAAAAAATTGGAAATATTGCTGGGATTAGTTTCTCAGGGGCAAGATAAGAGAAGACTTTTTGGGGGCCAAAATTCATTGCTTTTTTTCACCATAAATTGAGACGTGCGTGTTCGTATAACAGAAACGCAGTTACTTTTTGGCCAACCCGACGGAAATATTTATAAAAACGTTGTCAGATTTGACGTATCGTCGGGCTTTGCCTGTCTACGTCGTATAATGATATCTCGCGAGTGGCGTCTACTACACATACAGACCGCGTACTTTTCCCAAAAAGAGTCTCGAAAGAAGTAAGAAAATCTACATTCGCGGTGAAAATTCGGTTCCACAGGGTACGATCCGTCTCCGTGAGAAAAGTTTCCTTTAAGCCGGTGCAAAGCGTCGAGAAAGGAGAACCCAGGAGTCTCGAGAAGGGGGGCCTCGTGATGGCCGTAAAATCGGCAAGCGGACTAACCCCGCGTATATTCCGCGAGAAAGGCAGAGAGAGAGAGAGAGAGAGTGGAGAAAGGGCTGCGATGGTAGCACCCTTGCCCTTCGAGGGATGAAAGAAATCGCGAAGGGGAAATCCTTCAACTTCGCTGGGAACAGCGTGGGGCCGTTGTTTCCTCGTTGCAGATGTCGAGGATACGAAAGTTACAACGCAACGAGACTCGTGAGCGTCGCACCAAGCTACTCTCGAGACTCGACGAGAGACTTCGAGCACGAGGTTGAAGCTTTCTTTTGTGAAATTTACGTATCGTCGTTTCTGTCTCCAATAACGTGATGGAATAGTCTGCGAAAAATAAAAATAAAAAAACAAAAAACAAGAATTGCATCCTATCGTCAACCGACACATTCGATCGTACGTCGTACGTTCTCAGCGTGTACATATATATATATGGGTGTATTTATCGATGCATGCTGATATATCTCGTATCAAAGCGACGAGGGCTCCGCGTTGAATCGTAAAAGAAAAAAAAGGCGTGATTCATATACGATGAAGTAGCCAGTCTCCGGGATTTCTACGATCTTGCACGAGTTACGACGATGGAATACTCGAACCTCGTCTCTCTCTCTCTTTTCAATATATTGAAAGCTATGAATTTTCTCGCGATATCGCTCTTTCGCGAGCGAGAGAAAAAAATCGTTCGTCTTGAGCTGCTGCATAATCTATATAGGATTTTCGTAGTTTTTTTTTTTTTTTTATTATTTTTTTTATTATCATAGTCGTTATTATTATTATTGTTATTTTGAAAATTCCATCGATGGAACATTTCCACGTGGGATGCTTTCGAAATCATGGGTTATTCCATAGGGTGGGTTTCATCTTTTTTCTCTCTCTCTCTCTCTCTCTCTCGCCGATGTAGTTTGGCAACCGATGGAAATACGTGGTCGATGCCAAGCAACAGAGTTATCCTCGCGTATACGGTCCACGAATACCGAAGCAACGCAAAATTCTTGACGTATCGCCTTTCGGGAAAATCCTCAACGGGAGCTTGGAAAGCCGGCATAACCCCGCGGAAAAGAGGAAAAGCACCCCTATGGGCACATCCACGGTAGTCACCCACGGATTATTTACGATCCACAAATATTCCGAGTGGATGAGAAACGCTCGCTTCGCCAGATCACACGGCGCGTAGTCAGACCGAGAGAGAGAGAGAGAGAAAACTCGAGGTGAAAACTTTTCAACCCCCCTCGGTCTCTCTCGTTCGCGCGGACCTGATGTCCCGTAGACTTTCCAGACACCCGGATGACGTATGCTAACGCTCATGAATTTATGCTCGTGATTTAAAAATATACATGCTGACGTATATAACTATACAAGGGATGAAAACTCCCTTAAAATTAGTCCGTTTTTTTGGAAAATAACCAAGACGATTAGTGGGAAAAGAAAAAAAAATTCTATCGACGCGAAACGCGAGACGGCCCACAACGTTTATCGTTTCAAAAAACTCGGACAAGGATAGCAACCCCTAAATTCACATCGGACGTATGTCCGAGGATATGAGTGAAGGGGGTGTGAAACGTTAGATAACGTGTAGTAGTAGGGTACGTTTCTCTCGAGAGGGCCAAACACTCCGACAAGAGGAGATTTCTCGAGGAGGGTTAAGGATTTCCTCGCGGGCGCCTCGAGCCGTCCTCGGCACGTCGGCGCCAGAGCGAGGCCGGCAGATAAATAGCGGCCGCATTGCCACTGCTCCTCGGTAGAGCCAGAGCAGAGAGGAGGCCGCTGGCCCACTCCTAATGGACGCTCGACGCCTCGTATTCGCCATGGATAACGCTGATTTCTCTCTGCTCGACGGGCCTTCCTTCCAGCCCCCTTAAATCCACCCTCTCGCCCCTCTCATCACCCCCACCCTACCCGTACAACCACCCTCGCTGATTGCAGGTTTTCGTGGCGGTTGCTAATAGCACTCGGGACGGTTCGTGATAACCATCGCCAACCCCCATCCCCCCCCCCCCCCCCCCACATCCCTTGCCTACCCCCCGTACGCCATTTGTCTCCTCGGAATCACAAATTTTTATCACCGACGAATCTCTCGCTCGACCCCGTGGCTAGCACGCATCGGTCGCATCTGGCCTCTTGGTCAAACCTTATCAGCTGTCGACCCCCCGACGAAACGACATTTTACACCCCCGTACCACCCGGTCGCTCGTGTACTGATTTACCCGCGATCTTGCTCTTGGAAAAACCGAGCAAGTTAAGAATTGATCGAGAGAAGCTGCGACGAATAATGGAAAAGAAAAAACATACAATTGGAAACTTGGCATCGAACGACCACCATTAGGGTCGTTGATTGAGCGAAATTTCCGTTTCGTTCGGAGCGATTAGTAACGGGGATGGAGGGGTGCTCCGGAGCTCGTTAGCGAGACGAAATTAGTCCGTACGTCGTAGAGCTTTATCGTTTGGGCAGAAACAATTTTCTAAATTCTCCTACTTAGGTCATTTACAATAAACACGAGGAGGGTGGGGGATGAGAAACGTCGATCGAACGGCAAGGTTAACGCGAGAGGTTCGTGGTAACGCGACATAACTCAAAGTTTCTATCGAGAGTTCGTCGCTAAGATTTAAATGTGTGAGAGAGCGACGCACCGTTTGAAAAGGGGGGTTTTTGATGAAAGGCAGTGAGATCCGTGAGAGGGTGCGAGAGATTGGAGAAACGTCATAAACGTTAATCTCGGTTGTTTGGTCGTTGGTCCCGACGGTGTTAAACACACGTGAATGGAAAATCTGGTGAGCCGGCGCGAAAGGGTGGAGGTGTTTGAAAACGCAGCGAGGGTAGGGGGTTTGATTGGTAATGGGGCGGAACGTCGAAGCTTGACGAAGGTAAGACAAGGGTGGGTGGGCTGTTGCAATTAAAGCTTTCTAATGCTGGCTAACTCGGTAATCTCCTTGGCTTAATTGTCTCCTGTACGCGATTCAACAGACTCTGGACGATACAGAGAGAGGGAGAGAGAGAGAGCAAGAGAAGGGGATGGAGAAACTACAACCCCTCCCGCTAGGGAAAAGTTTCGTTTCAGTAACATCAATGCGATGCAGATGCTGCGAAACGGGGGAGGTATCGAACTGGCGAACAGCCTGGAAGCGATGCATCGCCGAAGGATAAGCGAGGCCAAAATCAAGCGAGAAGGAAAGAGAATTCATCCCTGAGAAAAGACCAAGTATTCGATCCCATTGGTGAAAAGTTCACAATGAGACAGAGAGAGAGAGAGAGAGAAAAAGAGAAAGAAAGAGAGAGAGAAAGAGTTAGAGCGTTTCTCGACGAGTCGTCAGGTGAATGTCCAATTTTGGAAGGTCTCGAGGTCTCATTACCGGCGCATCGGAGGCGAAGACCCAACGACGTTTTTATCTCCCGAGTTACTAATTTGAATCGACTCGTTCGATTTCATTTATATATTTACGTTCCAACGAGTTTATTATTGATTTCATCCCCCATAAATGCGGGTTCAATCCTACAGGCGCGTATGAGCCAGCCGCGACAAAAAGCAATAAGTGTTAAATAAATTTGAAAAAAAAATCGTTTTCATTTTTATTTTTATTGCAAAAAATAATTGTATTCTTTAAATTAAATTTTTTATTCGTAAAGAACGCATTTTATTCATTGGCCAGACCGATATTTTTCCTCAACGGTAAAGAAATATAGCCGAGGGAAAATGGCAGCGCACCGGGGAATACGATAGCAGTGAAATAGTCGACGACTGATCAGCCGCATGATTTCAGTCGTTCGCTCTTCGCAATATCGGTAAGTGCTGTCTTTTCACAAGTATCCCCAAAAACCCCTCTGCCTCTACGAGCTAACGTTGCCAACGAAACTTTCGGATATGAGACAGAGGTAGAGAGAGATAGAGAGAGAAAGAATGAGGAGAAAAAAGATTGCGAAAAACTGTCAGTGCACTGTGTCCGTTAGACGAAAGTAGGACAAATTCTACTTGCAGCAGGATGAGAGAGAGAGAAAGAGAGAGAAAGGCATCAACCATATACACGAGATATTCAACATCGGGCACGAAAGATCTTTTTCACGTTGACAATTTTTATTCCCACCCCATCGCCACCCCCTTCCCCACTTATCCATTCGGATAATATTTTTTTTCAAACTTTCTTTACCATCGGGGCGCAAGGAGTTACCGCTGAAACTTGGTCACAATAATTTTTCCGCCATTCGTTGTCGAATGGGGTGAGGCTTTATCGACGAGAGGGGTGAGATGAGGCAAGGGAGTAGTGAAAAGCTCCAATTTCACGACTGTCTCAAGCGCGATATCGACGTGCACGGGAACTAATGGAAACTTGATCCAGGTCGGCAATCATTTCGATCGTCGAGGTTTGCGACGTTAATCGAATTCGTAGAGACCCCGCGGGCGCGCGAGTGTTGCAAACGAAATTAACGATTCGCTTCAGGCTTCGCGAGAGATATATACATGTATATATATATTTATACACATCGGGACAGTGAGTGAGAGAGAAACAGAGAGAATCGGGGCATTTCTCGTGCCCCGGCATTAAGCTTCCTTCGAACCATCGGACGTGCGAGTACGCGCGATCGCGCGTTACCTGACAAATTATCAAGGAACGTGTCCATGCCGCCGATCGATGATAACGCGACTTTTAACATTTTTTAAAATTATGTTTCAAAAGTAACTCCATTATTTCAAAAAAATCTCTGATAAAATCTCGACACAAATGTATTTCCTCCCCCACCCCCTATCCTCCTCTCTCTATCTCTCTCTCAAAAATAAAACAACACTTATAATTTTAAGATTTTATGAACGAAACGAAAAAACAAAAATTCGATTTATAAAAAAAAGTACGAGAATTAAGAACCGATTGAGGAAGATGAATCTGTGCATTTTACGTTGACCTCGAGAGAATAGCAGCAGTGGCGTATAGAAAGCGCAGGGCAGTTAAGAGAAAGTCCGAGAGAGAGAGAGGGGGGAGGCGAAAAGCTCAACCAACGTACGAGCGTCGAGTCGTAATACGTCGCCCGGTGTAACGACACGCACAAAACGATGAATAGAGTTTACGACACCTATTTTGCAGGGTAAGCGGAATGGACGCCCAGCTACTTTATTATCGCATCTCTCGCTATACTTGCCCCTTCGGAGCGACTCGCTCCGGTAGCAGACAGCCAACCAACCTTTTCTCTTTCTCCCGCATGTGGCCTATGCCCGTGAGCGCGCACGCGTGTGTGTAGGTGTGTGTTTGTGTACCGGGTCCCTTAATAACCACAATGCGTACACACATACGAGAATAGACGGGCCCCGACCTCAGTTCCGACCGTTATCCGAACCTACCGAGCCAGGTACGCGCACACACGTACACGCAGAGTCCTCTCAACTTCGCTTGAACGCACACACGAGACGTTGGGCTATCGCACGCACGCAATGAGAGAGAAGGTGTACAGCGGCAGCAGTACGAGCTTCGAGTTACCCTGCTTTTCCACCCCTCTGCAGTATACAAGTTACTACATACCTCCGCGCTCGTACGGGTGGCAGAGAAAGGGGGTGGTGGGGGTTGAGCTCACTGGCACGCCTAGTCCCGAACATCCCCCATCCCACGTCGTCATTCTCGTTGCCTATGCTCGTGCCGAACAACGGAGGCTCTGCTGGTACACCATTACGACCCTTAATAAATCAAACCAACCACCCTCTTCTACCTTCCCCCACCCCTTCTTCGTCCATCGTTTCTCCTATACACACCATACGGAAGCCGACCAAAGCTTCCGTATTCTCCTCCTCGCTCGCTCTCTGTCTCTCTCTCTCTTGCTCGCTCGTATCAACATTCGCTACGAGCCAAGGCAAAACCTACCCCCTTCGTGCCTGTCGCCCCTCCTCCACATACAACGATTATAAACGAATACGCGGACGTTTATTGGCGATACCGTTTTCTCGGTCCCGCCCCCTCCCCGTCCAACGTCCTCAAACTACCGCAAATTCATTATTAGAAACGCAACAAAGTAGAGAGAGAGAGAGAGAGAGAGAGAGAGAGAGAGGGAGAGAAAAAAAGCCGAGAAGAGAAGATTAAACCCCTATCGCATATGCTTACAAGATTTATCGGTGTATTCGGTTAAAGAACGTTTTCCTTTTTTTTGTTTTACTTTTAAAATATTTTTTTTTCACATTCATCCCCGCGACACTAAACCACGCATTCGTGCGTTTCAGAAGCTTTTTTTATCGTTGTTATATTTTTTAAGTATCTTGTTTTTTTTGTGTTTTTTGTTTTTAACGTCCGAGGGAAGATACGATCGAAATGAAAGAAGGGCGGTTGTGGGGGGTTTGGACACATAGTTCGAGGATGTGGCGCGCGGATGGCGAGAGAGAGAGAGAGCGAGAGCAAGAGCAACGCCGTAGTGGAGAGTTATTAGGGAGATTATGGACGGGACGTTCCGCAAACTTCAAAGGCACCAATTCCCGTTTTCAATTTGTTCCTTGCTTGGGTCAAAGCCCACCTCCTCCTTCCCTCTGCATAACCCACCTCCCTCGTCGACCCCCCCCCCCATCCTCCCACCCCTTTCGCGAACACGGTCTCGCGGACCCTGACCTCACCGTTGCAAGTCCCGGATCGAAGGGGCAGAGGGAAGAAGGACCACCTCGACCACTCCTTTCACATCCCTCACTTTGCTTCTCTAGCGTCGGTGCACACGTACACAAACTCTCCCCTCCCCCAACCCCCTCAAACTACCCTGTCTCTCGTTTTCTCTGTAGGCCCGACCGAGAGTCGGAAGGTTTTCGTGTCTAGTGAGCGTATACGCATTGCATGATTCTCATTCTGTCTCCAGACTTCCACTATACGTACACCGTGCAGAACTACCCTGGAGACTATATCGTTGCATCTCCCCACCCTCCAAGCTTCAACCCCCGGTGCACGTGACTTTCCAACCGGAGTTTCCTAATACCAGCTAGGTGTCCTGTATGTTGCATCGGGGGCTAATACTCTCGCGCTGTATACTATTCACAACAGGAGAGGTGGGGTGAACAGTTTCCCGGAGTGCAGAGACGAATTCTAAGTGCGAATTCGATCTATCCTCGACGAACGCGTCTCGGATCAATCCTGTGCCTGAGAATGGATAAAAATGAACGCAACATCAAATAAATAAATAAATGTTTAAAATTGAATTAAACACAATTATACGCGATTTTCGATCGCAAAATTGCTCGTTAACAAGGTAAAGCTTTTTCTGTTAGTTTTCTAGTTCTAAGGGTGAAAAAAGCTCAACACACTCGTCGGACTTCCGGGGTCCTTAATCGGTTAGTACTTTTTGGATTCTCTATGACCCGGAGGGTGGAAAAATCGCTAACGTAAGGAAAAGAAGAAAGAAAACGAGATGCAGGAATAACGAGTCAATGGGTTTGGGCGAAACAGGGTCGAAGGGGTGTGGGTATGTGTATGTGTGTAAGAGGACGAAGTGCCATTGACAGAGAGTGAAGAGATTGACGAGGAGAGAAGGGTGGGCCCCGGTGATGCTTTGGCGCCGACGGGACAAACAACAAGCCTCGCTGCTTTCCCGTGTATAACCAGCGACCTCTACACATAACAACCCCCGTACACACACACACACATTCTCCTTCCTTCCTTCCTGCCACCCCAACATCAATCTCGACCTCTTGTTTCGAGTGGCGTTAATTCGCTACCCTTGTCCCTCGACGTTTCACACTCTTCGCACCTACTCGTACGAGGTCGTGTATATAAAGATATATATACTTATATATATAGGCGTATATTACACGTTACGGAGAAGAGTTTGTGAGACGAGAGAGGAAAGGAGGTTCCGATCTCGATAGATTCGAGTCGATACGTCAACCTCGACAAATCCTTAAAGCTCGACCCTAAGCCCTCGTGCCTCGACTTCTCGCTTCTTCCTTCATCCCTCCTTCAACCCTCTCTCTTCCCGCTCACCTCCCGCATTGCCTCATCGATCTTTCTCTCTCTATACCTATGAAATATAACAAACTCGCAGACTGTACAATGGGAATCGTGGTGGTGGGTTACCCTCAGTGTTGCGACAGGTAAAGCAGTTAATTACTAATTAGGAGAAGCAAGCTCGTATTTCAACCCCGAAACGGCCATCGCCCCTTCTCTCGCTCTCTTTCGCTCCCTCTCTATCTTCTCCCCCGTCCCACACCACTGCCACCCCTCCCAAAACAATATTTGTCTTTGATTACCTTTTATGATGTTTGCACTGTGAGGCAAATAGCTGGGCTGCCATCAAGCCCGACCAGCCAAACCTACCCCCTGTACAAGAACACACATACACGTACATGGGAACATTTACAGCGAGTCTACCAAGTCGACCGACATCGGCATAGTTTGCCATCCTATAACCAAACCCCTACTCAAAACGTTCGTCTCTCTCATTCAAACCTCGAACGAGCACCGCCACACCGTTCGAGTCGGATAAGAGTTTAATTTGTCTTTTGACATCAGAGGTTCGAGAGACTACAGAGCGTTTTACGGTCGACTCCTTCGTTAGGCTTATACCTTGAACTTTCCGTTCTTTTTTCTTTAATCTTGCTTTTTATTTTTTTTAGGTTTTGCTCATTCGAGCGATAAGAGAATTTACCCTTAACGATGGGGTAGAAAGAATTTCGGACCGAGTTTGACGAACTCTATGAGCTTGATATTATTTCGATGGTCTTTTTGTTTTTTCTTTCTCTTCATCCACGCGATCAACTTTACCCCTATCGAGGGTTGGGGGGTTGAAAAAAATATTCGAACCGAGTTGATGAAGTTTAAGATTGATTTATGTTAATTATCCCAATGTGATCAATCCGGGACACCGGGATGTAAAATCTCCATTCACGAAAGTGCCCGAATCGACGTTATACCGCAAATTGTGGCCCCGACCCTATATTATTGTTATTAGCTCTTTGAAATCCCCGTGCGACGTTAGTTGAGTTATACTCATATATTTTATGGAATATTCCCGGTAGATCCAGTAAAAGCCCGGCATGTAAATTTCAAGTGTTCGGTAAGTACTCGGGAAAGGGAAGGGGGGGGGGGCACTTCAGTTAAGACAACGAGGCTCGAGGCGTAGGAGCTCCTGGTATACTCACGCGCATTTCGGGCCTTGCGGGGGTAGTTGTTCGAGACGTAACGTCTTTCAATTCTCGGTCTACCACGGACTCCCTTACGCCGGAGAGTTATTTTCTAGAAACCTTAAGGTACGATTTATCGTCGGAATATTTCAATCAGTTTGGCCCCAAAAAATCGTATCAATAAAAAGATATAAGAAAATTGTTGGTAAAATATTTGTGCGTCGATATTTTTCACGTGGTCAATATGTATGTTGTTTTTTTTATAATGATCGGAGCAATGTAAATTTTGGTCGAAGAGCTGGATCACGCGTGTACTTGGAGTACGCGAGAGGCTTATACGCACCCGCACGGACGGTGGGTGGTCCCGCATGCTGACAGAAATCCACCCTCGGATTCAACATCCCGAGATAGATAGATATAAACGATATATGAGAGGGGAGTGGAGTACAGTGAAGCGGATATCAGCGAGGGAGAGAGAGTGAGAGAAAATGCGCGATAGCGAGGAAGAGGGATGAATTTCAGAATCGAGGATAGGTACAGTGCAGGCAGTACAATGCCCGTTCGCACCCCTATCACCGTCAAGTTGTCGACGTCACTGATAGCGGCCAATGTGCTAAACGCATTGGAGTCCATTTGGGAGCTTTCATCTCTCACCGGTGTGCCTCCGCGTACTTCACCCCTCCCACCAACCCCTCTTTTCATTATACTCGAACCTCGCGCATACCCCTAACTCGAGTGTACGCTCTAATTTTCTTTTCGAGACGTTTATTACGTTACCGAGTACACAAATTTAGAAAAATTATAAATATTTTAAAAAACGCACATACGAGACAATTATTGACTCGGCGTGAAGATACGATGAAAATTATTCGATTTATTCAAAATTAAAATATTGCACGTCGATCATATTTTTAATTCAGCATAAAAATGATATTGTTCGATGTTTGAAAAATTGCGAGGTAAAACGCGCGAATACAAATTTTGTTTACTTAAGGGAGGTTCGTCGCGTATTTTTCGAGCCAAGTACTAATGTTCGAGATCTAGTGGATTCGTGTCGTAACCTACCGTCTGCGGTGACCAGTGATGAGGCCATGTTCTCGTCTCGTGGCTGCCGGCGACACTCGGTTGACTAGCGAGGAAAACAACGCGCCTGTCGGTACTTCCTGTTCCGGTGCCCGTAGTCGCTAGTAAAGCGGCTCTCGCTCTCGATCCACCGACGCTCAGCGTCGGCGACGTATCCATCTTTTATCTACGCAACAAGAATAAAAACCGAATAAAATAAAATAAAACCTAAACAAAATTGTAATTAAACGAAATTTTTTTTAACGCCGTTCGCGCTATAAATTTGAACGAATGCCGCGAAGGGTGCGATTTATACGAGAAAGAAAAAAATAAAAGAAAAATCGTCGTAACCCATAGTGCGCGGTTAAATAAAAATTGAGAAAAATGTCCGATCGTAAAGAGAAAAAATGCCCGTCCGGGTGGTAAAAGGAGGTCAGTGTGAAAAATATAACTGCCACCACGTGCCTTGCGGGGTGGGGAGAGGTGTACACGTGAGACCGGAAAGTGGAATAATAACGCGACTCGTTAACGGGATACTCACCCCTTAATTAAATCCCCACGCATCCGCGAACACCCGAAGTAACTTCGACTTTGCACGTCAATTTAAATGTCTATCTGGCCTTAATTTTCTCACGTTTTTTTCGTGTTTTAATCGCCACCCTCCTCTCTTCCCTCGTTCTTCTCTTTTCACAATGAGGAACGATCTTTTTTATTTTTTTATATATATTTTTTTACGTCTGGTTGTTTCTTTTTTTCGTCAATTATTAACGCGAATACTCAATATTCATTTTCTTTTTTCTTTTCAACGTAATTTTAAATCTATGTTAACATTGTCGCGTTACTATCGTTCGTTGCTCTTTAAATACTCCGAAGCGTTTTGATACAGACTTTTTGGTTTTCGATATATTCACAGTACCCGGATACGTTACGTTCTACACACACTTTACGTTTAACATTTTATTAGATAACTTTTTTTATATGCTCGTAATACTAGACGATATGTCGTTGCGTCTTTTTGGCTGACGGATTTTGCAGGATTATTATTTGCGGACTCTCGGGTAAGGGGGTTGATTTTTCTTTTTCGTTTAAATTCTTTTTAGAAAATTATGCCTACTTTCGTTTTTCGTTACTTCAAGCTTTACACGATTTCACTGCACGCCACTACTCGTATTACGGAAAAAAACAACGCGATTGACGAAAAAATAAATGATATAATTCACAATTTTTAGCCATTCGATATGTGGATTATAATTTTCTAACGATGCGCCGAATTTTCTCGTATTTTGCAACGCGACGATCGCTCGCTCGTAACATTCACCAATTTTCTTTTCTCAAATCTTTGAGACTTTTTTTTGCTCGATTATTTTTTACCAAACTTGCACTTTTTTTGTCTGAGTTTCGCGACGTTTTTTCTTTCGATTCTTGCTGAATTGGATGCAATTTTATTATCTTTATGGAAAAAAAAGGAAAGAAAATCGTATTCTCATCGTTCTCGATTTTCTCCGATAATCACGGTGGTAAGAAATCAATGACGGGCGTTCTTTCGTGTCTCTTATAGTCTTTCTCTTATCGAGCATCGATGACTTGTCACTCGCGCAATTCTCCAATTCTCTATTCATCATCGTTCGGGCGTTACGGCAGATGAATCTTTCGTCCAGTGCGAAAAATGAATAACGTACCGTGAGACTGTTCTATTGTTCGTACGACGAAAGAAATAATTGAACGCGCCATACCGAGAACAAATGGCCTTGTTTTCGCCTGTCATACGAATCTTTTCAACGACGTAACAACGATGATTACTTTTTTTGTTTCCTCGCGTCTCGCCAATTTTATATCATTCTCTATTCGTTTCTCAGCGTCGACATTATCGCGGCTTTCGATAAGCATCGGATACAAATTTGTTCGAGCAAAATACCTTTCGTCATTTCCAAAACAAAAAATATATTTTCTTTTCTTTTATTAATTAGTATGTAAAATTATTGTTTGTTTTATAGATTAACGAAGAATTACGAGCGATAAAGTTGTCGAAGACATTTGTAACGGAAGAAATCTTTAGGAAGCGTGGGATTGTTGTATCGAGCGATAAAATTTCGACACGAAATTTTAGAGCCGAGCATCGCGTACGAAGCCGCGCACGATACTGGTCACGTAGGCCTCACGCTGCCGTACTCTCGTACAGACTCACGTGGCAAATCCTCGCGCATGCGCCGAAGCTTTATACCCCGTGCTACCCCCTAGTTGCATCCCCATCTCTTTTACACTTGCAACCTCTCACTTTCTCTCCCTCTCGCTCGGACCACTGCCATCCCCACGCGCTGACCACTTTCCTATCACCCCGCCAGCCGTACTTACTCGTTCCAACCCTCGATCGCTCTCTCTGTCTCACTTCCCTCAATCTCTCGCACAGCTTTGACCTAAACCAAGCAAGTAGGAAAAGACTGTCTACGTTTTCTTCTTTCCATTCGCGTCATCCTTTTTCCCCTCGTTATTTCTTTTCTCCCTCGCTCTTTTTGACAAAATTGTCGTATTCCACTTTTGTCCCGGAGATACCTTCGTCATCTTCTCGCGCGAATTTTTGTTATTTCTCAAAAATCATTTTAAAGGAGTTTATTTTCATCGGGAATTTCTCGTACAAGGCAAACATAATAATCTTTTCTCCGAATCCTGGCAATTAATAAGCCGAACCTTTACAAAATATGTTAAAATTGCGTTTTTTTAACGCTTTTTTAACTTTGAAAGCTATTTTTGAATTTCCAGAAGTAATAATCAAATTTTGGCCCGAGCCAATTATAAATTCTCATGTTCGATCGAAAATTTCACGCTGACAAGGAAGATCGTACGATTGTTCGTGAAATCTCAAAAAGTGTCTGATAAAAAGACAACGAACAGAAATAACAATGTTCCCTCCTCAGACCCCATAAACTCTTAAAAACCGAAGACGAGTCATTACTTCGTTATAGCGACAAAGCCTGCACGCGGAAGCCAAATAATTTATAATTCGTGGTACAAAAAAAACAAT